>NJDD01002004.1:41215-65148 GCA_002245505.1 Calephelis nemesis | reverse complement strand
GGCAAGACTAGGTAAGTACCTATCATCATCATCATCATCATCAGCCGGAGGACGTCCACTGCTGGACATAGGCCTCCCCCAAAGAGCGGTCACCAGCCGCTTACAAGTACTTATCGTAACCATACAATAGGAGGTGGAGGTGACATTTGCTCACTTATGGTCAGGTTTCAATTTGTGTATTTTTTTCAGCGATACTTATTTATCACTTACTATAATAGTAGTTGCCCGCGGCGTCGCCCGAGTGGTTAATGGTCCCACCGGAACATTTTTTCGGGTAATTTGGCTTAACACATAGGATGGTTTACCCTATGTGTAAATCCAAGTTATCCTCTATGTGTGTGCCAAATTTCATGAAAATCGGTTCAGCATTTTTTGCTTGAGGGAGTAACTAACAAAGAAACAAATATACAAATAAACTTTCGTATTTATAATACTAATAGGATATACATCCCAGCTGATTTCAACAGACAGACTGACTTTCGCATTCATAATTATTTTAGTATGAATATGGAGATATTTAACAGTGGGTTACCTTATAAAGGTACTTACAGTTATCTTACATTTGTAGGGCACAAACTTCTTATAAACTAAACAAATTAAAGTGATTTAATATTGTTTGTATCTCATATGGCTGGTTTTAGTAATATACCTACACTGACTACTGAGTAAATTTAAATGAACTCCGTTTTCCGTCGCAGCCTAGAAATGCCAAGAACTCTTCATCAAGGCCTATGAAATAAAAGTCACCAAATATTATTCTGTGATATTAGACTAATTAGAGTAAGAAACATCGCTTTTTTAACTTCCTATTAACTAAACTAAAAATAACTATTTTCTATTTTAAGTTGTTGGATAAAGACGCGCGAACGCGTTTAGGAAGCGCGGAATGTATGTATGGAGATATTCGAGATCAAGACTTTTTCCGGACTATCCACTGGGACAAGCTGGAACGCAGAGAATTAGAGGCACCTTTTAAACCACGTGTGGTAAGTTTTAATAATTACTAGCCGAAAAGGCAAACATTATTGACTTGGCACTCGACAGTCTCAGCCTAACATGCAAGGGATTAAGGCGTGAAGGTATGTATATATATATATATATATGTATATGTAAGAGGATTAAATGTTCAATGAAATAAATCAATGATCAAAATGTACTTTCAAATTTTTCTCTACATTCCCGATTTCAAGTTATTTGGCCACTTTAAACCGAGTGTTATGTCTGTTAATCGTCTTGAAATGAAATTGTTGAACATTATACAATATTGAATGGGTTCCAGGCATTAGTAAGCAATAAGAGAGGGGCGTACAGTCCTTAGAACAGCTCTTAACCAACTTCGGTAAAATTTAATTTTTACCATCAATAAAAAAAGTGTGCATCATTAGATATGAGTCAATTAAAATTGTGTATGAATGAATGAATTAATTATTATAAGTGAAAGAGTGTGCATTAATTACAAAATAATATACACTTTTTCACTTATAATATTTAACTTAGGTGCACAAAGGCGGTCTTATCGCTTCAGAGCGATCTCTGACAGACAACCTTGGGTGAAGGAGACAATTAGATATGTAATTGTGTAAATTGGTATATACACGCAATTTTTTATGTGTGAGAGGTCAGCGAACGAAGGCACGGGTCTCCCGATGGTAAGAAACAACCCTGAAATATAGACACCATAGATGTTACAGGTGCGCTAATTTGCCGCGGCCGTGATGTTAGGCCAATAGCGCAAGTCTTGCGACTACCATACGCTCTGGACTGAAACATGACAGAGCCATTATCGCAGGAGGAACAGGCAAGTTGAGGGATCCCTACCCGGTCAAGCTGCTGCACAGCAAGAGTGGTAGGTGTACGTTACCCCAGCCAGAAAGTAGCAACTAGATTGACATGAGTGAGACATATAATTAGTGCTCAATAAATGTGCGGTTTGTGGATGTTGTCGTTTTGGAGAAACGATTCCTGCTGGGTTAATCTTTATATATATAATTCTTCTGTGAGTGTGTATGTCACTGAACTCCTTCTAGACGGCTGGACCGATGTTGATGAAAGTTTTTGTGCGTGTTCAAGGGAATTCAAGAATGGTTTAGATTCACAATTTGGTCTCCTGGAAAATGTCTTTTTAATTATTTTTTTAATAATAATTCTTTGTTGATTTTGGAATGTTTCACATCGGATCCGACAGACTGCGCTACTGTCGAAGCATTAATGTCAAGCGATACGAAGTTTGCTGGATCAGCAAAGTGTTATTATAATTAATAATTAATGTCCCACTCATATCGCTCTAGGTGCTACATTCTTGCTGGGGTAATGTGCACGAGTGGTAGAGCTCACCAGAGGCCTTGTTGGTAACGACCTATTAATTCTGTGCTCGCTTCTTACGTTCTATGTGGCAGAGAGGTTTATGGTATATTCTTCTTAATGGAGCCGTACGTACACAGGTAGCACAGATGCGATATAATATAGTTATAGGTCTTGTCTCAGTATTAAATTGGTATATGTATATTTTCAGAGGCATCCCTTAGATACTCAATACTTCGACCGCGCGTTCACCGGAGAACGGCCGCGGCTCACCGCCGTCGAGCCGCAGGTGCTACGCTCTATGGACCAGGAACCCTTCAGAGGATTCTCCTACACCAACCCGAACGCTACTGATCGTTAGCAAGGAAGATAAAATTCACTGGCTTCAAATTATGCCTACATTCAATTGTAGAATCCACACTTGGGTTAAACTCTGATTTTTGGTGGCTAATATCTCCAGAGGGTGTCAGTAGTTGATCCATATTGTATGTGTATTAAATAAGTACCTACAACCTCTGTAATTGGTAGAGTATTGGTGGTCAGAAACAGCATGGTAAAAGAATCTATTTATTCAAGGTTGGGATTCTGATTTTGTATTATGCTCACGGAAAAAAAGAAAGTTTTGTGAAAGACGCGCAAAAGAAAGTCATATCAATAAAAATGTATATTTTTCATTCAAATAACGCATCTACGGTTATAAAAATCTATGTTTAAGCATTCATGTTTTAAATATTTGATAAGTACATTTAAAAAAAAATTATGTCGTACATATTTTTTCACATTACTCTTCTTATAGGCTTTTACTTATCTGTTATTAGACCTATCATTATCAATCTTATCAACCTAGCGTAAGCGCTTTAGACTGATTTTGAGCATCCGCTAAAATAATGCCTATTATATCTAATTTTAATCTTATCGAAATTCTTTTATTTTGTTATACCTTATAGTATATATTTCACGATTAACACACGAATCATTAGGTAGGTACTATTTTTCATTTTAATTTTTTTTCCATAATCATTTTTCTGTAAGGTTTCATCTACTTCATATGTTATAAATTGTTTTAGGAGCTCTTTAATATTATGTCTTGTAATGGTATAAGTCTTATTCAATATTTTTAAATCTCTGCAACTGTTTGATAGTAGAAGATTTTTTTTGAAAATTTTGAAGCATTCATGACGTTACTTCGAATAAGTATAAAGCTTCTACGGTTTTCTACTAAAAGTTTGCTAAATGACGTAAATTATATTTATAGTTTAGCCTGAAGAAAATGTTTCACTCTTAGGTAATTTTATCAAGATCGTAAGCATATGAAATGAAAGGTCATGAATACGCAAATTTTGAAACCTTTAATGTAAATTGTTCTAAAATGTTAGTAAATTGCTATTGAAGCTTTTATTAAAAGTTTTGTGTAATCACTTTGGGAGAAAGAGAATTAGGAACATACATACACCATATTATTTTATGTGTTAACAAATTTAAACTGCAACATAAATCTTGAAGTAACGAAAAAATAAAGAATTTCAAGAATAAGTTGCTACTACGAGTACAGCATAGTTTATTACTACAATAAAAAAAATGAAGGCATGGCCTACCTTAAGGCAATGCTAATTTGATTTAACTATTATTAGCATAATTTTACTTATTTACTGGGATTTAGCGACTTATAATAAGTTCAACTGATGTATAATGTACCTATCAGTATATTTATTTATTCTCTTTTCATTCTTAGAATATTGTACATATTAAATATTGTTTATAGTAGTTATAGATAAATTATGTACCGATTGTTGTACCGCCTCTGTTGATATTCAATATTACTCAAATAAATACCTAATAATAAAATATATAAAAACAATGTATGATTGGTTATGTGTACTGTAATATAGAAAATATCCCCTGAGAGCGAAACCGATAATAATTATAGCGACATGTTGGTCCAACTTATGGTTGGTATACGAAATCTTATGGTCTTTATACAAGGGCTACTAACATTTTACTAAGTAGCCCACCATACACATAATATTGTGTACTACTATCAGCCCCGAACAAATAACCCTTTCGATTGGAGTCACGCAATAAGTAGCTATAATTTTTTCTGTAACATTTAAAAAGAATTAAAAAAAACTTCAAGCATAGCGTAAAGTCAATCACCAAGTATTTTCTTTAGAGCAAACAAACTAGCTCCTAGTAGAAATTTGACCACTTGTAGCCCATGTTGTACGTTTATGGGTTAATAACGATTATTTTGTTAACCCTAGAAAGCTAAATACTTAACCCAGGAGCGTGCAAATGGCCCTTAACTGACTGAAGAAAACCTATATCAACACAGGCATTAATTATATTTTGATGTCACCTTATACATAGGTTTCTAATTATAATGTTTATTAATCTGTTCTGTCGCTTATTTAAGTTATTGCTTATAATTTCGAATGTAAAATATAGTCTAAATTAAACATCTTTTTTATTTTCTTCAAAACCTTATTATTAATATAAGGAATAGTAATAAATTGAAAGTTAAATATTTTCTAGAAATGGGATTTCAAACTATGTACCACTTAGGGCCACTTGCACGTTCCCGGGTTAACTATTAACTCTAAGTTAGCTTATGACTTGGGCTAAATCTCTTTATTTTTGGCAGAATGAGTCATTGTTAAATTTAAAATCGGAATGTGCAAGTGGCCCTTATCTATCTTTATTTATAGCAAGAGCGAATAGTCTACTTCTAGCTTATTACACAATCAGTTTTAACGCCAATATCAGCGTCCATCACGTAAGTGTAGTATTTGGTATAGTTAATATATTGATTTTATTTCTTCGCGCGTCAGAAACCAATCACTCTGCCAATTTTTAATGACTGTTTAAAATTTGAAGGCATGCAGATCTATTTGAAAATCTAAGATGTGTTGTTATTTTCCCCGTGTTGGTTCGGGTTTGCAGAATAGACCATCTGCCTTCTTGCCAGGCAGCTCGTAAAAGGCGAACCTAGGTTTAGTAGTCACTATCACAGTGACGTCTGACTAGGTGGTAGAGTTTCGCAGTGACCTGCCCGGATTGGTACCACCACATTACCTATTTTATAAAATTGGGTTTTTCCAACTTCCTAATAAACAAAATGTTGCTCGGGATAGGATATGTGCCCTGGTTGTGCCTCTGCCTACATCTTCGGTGATGTGGGCGTCAAAATGCTTTTTTTTTTAAATTGCAATTTTGAAGGCCTTAATTTTTGATATTTTTGCATTAAAAACGACAAACTGGCAACATTTTGAAATAACTTAAACCGGCCCTGGTTTAAGATGCATTGCTAAAAGTAGTGTTGAGAGGTCTGGATTTTTTTGGTAGGATAATTTGCTATGAACATGAGTATTTAATAACCGAAATTTTGAAGAGTTAACGTGGTACAATTACCTTCTTACTACAAAAAAAAACGCTCTTTGAACACTAGTTGAAGGTTACAGGGGCAAAACAAGGAATGTCACAAGAAATTCAAATATAAACAAAATATGTTAACACTTAAATTTTCGCGCGAATTTTTAGGTGGTAATTTGCAAAAAGCGTAAGAACGAACACAGTCCATTAAAGCTCATAACAGTGAATTTATAACAAATTATAATCAAGAAAAACTTATAAAATTTCAGATATTAAAATGTTAGTTACACAAAAACTTGTTATGTGACATTACTAGTTTTGCCCCTGTACCCTTCAGTTAGTAAATGCCGTCTCAAATTTGAATCTCGACTAATAACTTACTGCCAAGTCTACAACAAAAACATTTTAGTAACAAAACTAGTCTAATGTGCTTTTCTTTAATCTAACTGTACATAGTTAATTGAAAACGAAAACTTTAAGCCAATGGCAGGCGATAGGTTTTACTGTCAATTTTACTACCACTTGTTGTTGAATATGGTTAACAAATGTATAAACATAAATGTCAGTCACCACCTTACACGATAGTGACAGCAAATCCTATCCTAATAATTTTAAAAAATATAATTTGGTGTCGTGGGACACCAGGTAGGAACCAAGTTCCTTCGGCTAATGTAGAATCGACACAATTCATGAGTATATACTATGGATTGGCAGGGTGGAGTGGTAATAGAGAGAGAAGGGATAAGAGAACGAAAAGAAAGATTAAAAAGGAAAAAGGTATTATACACTTCTGGGTTGTGTATACGACTGTCGCGCCTGCGCACCTGATTTGAGAGCATTTAATGATTTAATTCCACGTATTTTTCTTACGGTTTTACTATCACATTTTTTTCGCGCAGCAACTGTCGCGTTGCGCACGTCTCATTAAACGGTTTTATTCCATAGAGTTTTTCTTACGGTTTAACTATCACATGTTTTTCAGTTCGGTCGCGCAGCAAAATCCCTATCTTCTCCAAGCCTGTCGTAAGGAACTTCGTTCAAATAAAAGACGTATATATGAAACTCACTTTAATAATATTTGGTAAATGTTACAGGCAGTCGCCACGAACAAATTATGTTTACCGAGGTCTTCAAAAACTTCAATAGCTAAAACCTTCAAATCTGAATCCGAAAGTAAGTTTTCGTCCAGCCGTATTTCCAACTCGGGTTCAATAGTGTTTCTCAGTAGTTTGTTTATCAAGTATATTTCAATCTGCAAAATAAATAGTTTACTAGTTATATTGTTACATTCTGGTGTATTATACAAAGTGACGTAGCCTTGAAAGAAATCATGTTGAAGACCCAAATTAAAAATAAGGATTTTCCACAAAAAAGGAGACCGAAAACCGCCTAGAGACACCGAAGGTGGTAATGGTGCGTTGCCAACCTGAGGCCAGGATGTTAGGCCTTGAGCAAAAGTAACTTTACCGGTTACCTTACCCTCCGAACCGGAACACGTCAAGGGCAAGCACTGACGCTATGCTGGCTGAAATAGGTAAGGTGGTGGTACCAATCCAAGCAAGTCGCTGCGAAACTCTACCACTTAGTAAATATATAATATTAATGTTAATACTCGTAGGATACATAATAAACGGTATTAACAAGGTATTAACTTCTTTCTAGGGAGCAAATCACCAAAAATAATTAAATCTACATTTATCATGCCTTGTTGGCAATTTTAATTACAATTTTTTTACAAAAAAATAATTCTATTTATTTTCAAAAATCCTAAATTTTTGCTTTTGTGGCAAATAATAATGCGATGGAGTTTATTTAGTCCCGATAACTAAGGCCAAACTAATGACTTGATTTTTTGTTTATTTACATTTGGGGTCTCTGTAATCTAATAGCCCGAGGCCCCATATCATTGATACGGCTGATACCATTGCTACCTCTGCTGATTTCCAATTTGAGCCCTTATCATGATGTGCTATAGATATCTGTAGCCCTTGTGTTCTGGAAATTAGTTCTCTTACGGCCAATGTTAATAATGTTTCTCTAAAGATGGACTTCCAGCAATCTAGATAGCTGCGTATCCGACGGCCTATCCTATACGTAATTTCCATACTTATCCTGTCCACAGATATGTTATTGGCAAGCGATAACATAAAAATAGATCAAAATATCAATCTTGGACAGCAAGTTTTGGATTAGGATTGATTATTAATATTGGCCGTTAGTTGACAGTAGAGGTGCTGTTCCAAGTTTTTAAACAACCTCACAACGCTTCCGATCACATATATCGCAGATTTTTCTGTAGGTATACTTAATAGTAATAATTAACGTCTTTGTCACTACCTAAGTAAGTTAAATTTGACTATTCCGTGATCACACTAACTATACAAATTGAATTTAACCCCAAAGTAAGCAAATTATATGCTTTTGTTATGGGTGTTAGTCAACGATACTAATACATAGAAATACTTAAATATATACAAGAATAAATTTAATAAACACCCAGACCCGGAAATGTAGACATCTAAATGTTCATCACACATATGCCTACCCCCGTCGGGAATCGAACCCGAGCCTCGCGGTTGATCAGTCTAGTTAGGTGTATACGCTAGCCACTCTACCAACGAGGCGGTCAAATCTTATGTATCTAATATCTATAATGGTTACACATTCTTTTTTTTCTTACCATTCCATCTTTATATCCAAGAAACAGCACATCTCCATGTTCCGTGGCACATGAAAGGCCGCTGCACGCCAGGACTATTCCTTCGTCTTGTAGGTAACCTCGACAACGGCAACAATTTTTTTCAACTGCATTTTCTTTGAAAGAAATAATCAGGATTTGAAATACCGGTTCCAAAGGTGTTCTGTACTATTAGTTTCGGTACCAGATTTAGTACCAGTACTATTGGTTTCAAGATTTTATACCGGTACTAGAAAATAGATTACGTAGTACTTTTTTATTCATTCGAAGATACCTCAGTTCCTACTTAACCGGTTTTAAGAACAAGATTGCCTCGTTGGTAGAGTGGCTAGCGTACACGCCTAACTACACTGACCAACCGCGAGGCTCGGGATCGATTCCCGAAGAGGACATGCATTTGTGTGATGAACATTTAGATGTCTGGGTGTTCCTTAAATTTATTTTGGTATCTATTTAAGTACTTATAACTTAAGTATTTATAACGTTAGATTCAATTTGTGTAACTTTAAACTTGTCCAGGGATATTTATTAATATTTTATTATTTATCGGCATTAGTACAGGTACCTGCTAAGTATCAGTATTGGGACAGGTATCCGCTTTTGAAGCAGTAATGAGGTGACGAAATGGTAAGAACCGCTAAGTACCGGTACAAAATCTGTACTTTTTATATCGGTTCCAAGCCTTGGAAATAAAAGATGATAGTAGGTAATAACAAACACTGCTTTGAATCAGTCAATCACAAACTTAAAATCATTTTAGCGTTTTGCTATTTATTGTTTGCTATAGACATCGTAAAACGCTACATCTATTTAAAAACGATTTTTAGGTACGTAATAAATGTAAAGCTTATCTTCTAATCTAAACATAGACATTTCTAAACATTCTATAATTATATAATTTATTAGAAAGGCATTAAGATTACAATTTGATTTGATATCGCCTCTGTGGTCTAGCGCTCCGGCTTTGGACCGTGACTTCTTGAGGCCCAGGCTTCAACCCTTGACAAAAATCCCGTGATTGGATATGTGTCCGGTTGGCAATACCCTTGCCACCTTTAGTGGGTGCCACATTATAAAACTTAGATCTAGCTAGCCGTGGGTGCCCTGGTTGTGACTCTGCTATTCTCTTTGGGGATGTGGGCGTGAAGATACTGCATTTGCTTTGTTAATTATATTATACAATACATAATACTAAATAATTTCCAGGCAGCTCTTAAAAGGCGAACACTGGTAAAAGTGTAAGTCGGTACCGACCACTGATGGTAGATTGCTAAGCAGCAACTTGCCGGGTAGGGATTCACCGCCTTACCTATTCATGTCGACATAATGACTCGATCATGTTCCGGTTCGGAGGGTAGGGTAGCCGGTAGATTTGCGCAATAGGCATGATATCCCGGCCGCAGGACAGCAACACACTTGAAACATCTATGGTATCTCTAGGCCATGGTAGTATCTTACCGCCAGGAGCTATCGCTGACCTAGGTAACACAAAAAAAATATCGGATACTTAATT
Source organism: Calephelis nemesis (assembly GCA_002245505.1). Classification (NCBI taxonomy): domain Eukaryota; kingdom Metazoa; phylum Arthropoda; class Insecta; order Lepidoptera; family Riodinidae; genus Calephelis; species Calephelis nemesis. The sequence goes on along the minus strand of NJDD01002004.1, from coordinate 55,267 downwards.
AAGTAATCTCTCTAATTGTATCGCCTCTGTGGTCTAGCGGCCCGGGTGCTGGACTTGACTGCATGAGGTCCCGGGTTCGAATCCTGGGTCGACCAACAAAAAGAAATATTGGATTCTTCCAATTTTCTAATAAAAAAATGTTGGTCGGGATTTGAAATGTGCCGGGTTGGCGATAGGCTTGCCACCTATCACACTGTGGGACTTAGTGTCTTCGGCTAGTCGTGGGTGCCCTGGTTGTGCCTCTGCCTACTTCTTCGGGGATATGGGCGTGAAGATACTTTTTTTTCTAATTTTAATTACAGTAACTAATAAGTCAATCATATAAGGGTGTCTCCCTCTTTATCAAGATAATTATCATATCTAATAGTTTTATTATTAAACTCTACTTTTTTTATAAAAAAAAGAAAAAATAACTTACCATTGAACACCACACTGTGCCTATGAAACATATACAATTTGGTATTTAAATAATTTATAGGTACATCTATATGGCTAATTTTCTCGAACATTCTACTATCAGCATCCACATGCATAATAACACCATTCCTCAAAAGTATGTAAATCTTGTCTTCGTGAACATGCATACAAGCTATCAAACCACGCTGGCCGTGGTATTTAGCAATAACTCTCATAATACAAGAGCAACGATCTATTTTATATTGCCATATGATATTTTTAGTATCCAATATATAGCAATTGTTTGATTGTAATCTGCAATGTCATAATCAAAACTTAGAATAAAAAAAAATTAAATATTTAAAAACCCCAGACACAAGAACTTAATTTCCCTTTAAAAAGTAAACATATCCGAGTATATTTGCAGACATTCGGTTACCCCATCAACAACATCAACATCCCCATTTTACCCCCCACAATTTTTAAACGGCTCAACCGATTTTCATTAAACATGTCCAAGAACACTTGCACATAAGCTACCTTTAATACAAAAAAAACTAAATTGAAATCACTGCATCCGTTCAGGAGTCATGATGCCACAGACAGACAGACACGTCAAACTTATAACATCCCTCTTTTTGCATCGGGGTTAAAAAAAAGAATGCCATATTTTATCGCGCCATAGAATAATATATACTTTTATTTTTCTGATACTTTTCGAAACAGTAAATCACGAATTAATATATTCCTGTGAAGTTATTAACGAAGTATCCACACTAATATTATAAATGCGAAAGTAACTCTGTCTTTCTGCCTGTCTGTATGTCTGTTACCTTTTCACGCCTAAACCACTCAACCGATTTTGCTGAAATTTGCTATGTAGATAGTTTGCATTCATGAGAAGGACATAGGCATTTTTTTTTTTGAAATTCAACCCCTATAAGGGTTAAAAAGGGGTGGCAAAGTTTGTATGAGAAAAATATTTTATTGCACATTTTTGCACGAAACTTTGAATTAATGCTTTATAGTACAAATGATGTAACACCTATTTCAGGGTTTTTCGAAATTCAACCCCATTGGGGGTTAAGGGACCCCCTTTAACCCCCAATGGGCTAAGTGGCTAAGTTTGTATGGGAAATTTAATTCTATTGAAATATTTTGCGTGACACTGAAATAATGCTCTGCAATACGAATTATGAGATACATATCTAAGCGTTTTTTGAAAATCAACCCCTATGAGGGTTAACGGGGGTGGCACAATTTGCGTAGGAAAAATATTTAACAGTAATCGCTATTTTACCATCGCTACTACATATAGGCATTATATATTTATATATCATATATTTATATATTATATATAATATTATAAATGTGAAAGTGACTCTATCTGTCTGTCTGTTACGCTTTCACGCCTAAACCAGTGAACCGATTTTGATGAAATTTGGTACAGAAGTATATTAGCCCCTGAGGAAGAACATAGGCTACTTTTTATTGCAAAAAAAATAGGGGAGAATGGGTAAAAAGAGGGGATAATTGTTCATATGGAAATTCGTCATTTTTAAAGTTGTAACAGTGAATCTTTGTATTTATAGACTTTATGATAAACGAAAGAACATAGGCTACTTTTTATAGCAAAAAATGGGGGAGAATGGGTAAAAAGAGGGGATGACTGTTCATATGTAAATTCGTAATTTTTAAAGCTGTAACAATGTAACTTTGTATTTAGACACATGATAAACGAATAAAAAATGAGGGAGAATGGGTAAAAAGAGATGATGAATGTTCGTATGGAAAATGTTTTTTTGTTTGGAATGGTATATTTCAGAGGCGGTATCATGGTCACCAGGTCAGGATCTGATGATGAAATCCTGGAAAAATTGAGAGAAACTAAAAAAATGTTGGCAAGAATAGTGTTTTTGTGGATTATGATCACTTGCTAGCATTCGACAGTGGTCACTCCATACTCAGACTCAACAGACTTCCGGAACAGGCTGACCGTTAAGTGTCTTTGAGGGATTCGGGGATATTTACACAGACGCAAGGAAGAAGATCAGCTAGCGCTCAGCTCAAACTCATAGTAGAATCATTTTCAGAAGGTTTAATAGGAATGTTTTTGTTAATGCAGGATTCTATTATGACCATACGTTTCAGTATAAAAATCCTCCTTTGATTTTAATTGAAAAAATGATTAAAAAATATCAGCATTGTGATTCTTAAAATTCAAAGATGAAACGCAGGGTTGTGCTAATGGTAACATATTATCACCTTTGCTTGGTGAACCAGCTGAGCCGTTAAAGTCCCTTTTATTGTGTAATTCTGATGAATCGCGAAGATTTTTAAGCAATATGCGCAAAAGCAATTATTGCTTTCAAATGACGTCGTTTGGAGTAAGTAGACACATCATTATGCCACGATGTTCTCCCACATTTTTCTGTGCAAGGTCAAATTTATCACAGAATCGGGTCAAACTAATATTAAAAAGCTGAAGAGTTTAATTTTGTTGCTACAATTTCTAAATGTAAGTTTCTGAAGATGAGATATCTGGGAAGGGTTAGTTCTGCCTAACTGCACAACCAGAGCGTTCATGACTAGCCGAAGACATTAAGTCCAATGTGGTAGATGACAATCATGTAGCCAACCGGGCACTTACCCAATCCAGGGCAAGTGGCAACATTACTTTTAGTAGAAAATTGAAACTTCACATTTTCTTTTTGTTGCCCGGACCGAAGATCGAACCCAAGATCTCAAGAAGTCATTACGATGACGGACGGTTAGACCACAGAAACGATATGTATATTTCTAAAATTTCTAAAAAAATCTGTTAGGTTAGAGGTTTCCATAACTTGCTACACAGTTTAGTTTCACAGGAATTGCCGAAGTGCAGATAAAACTGTGGAGACAATAACGTATTCCTACTATTTATCTGAGGTGAAATTAGAAAAGAGAAAGTGTATGTTTAGTTTTGACGGCAAAATTGCTGAATTGTTTTTAATGTTTAAAAAAATAGATGAAACTTTGGATAGCGATATAGGCTACATTTTATCTTAAAATTTTAACGAGCAGTGTTAGAGAGCTAAATATCAAATTAGTAGACTACGCGGGCGAAGACGAGGCGCGAGGGTAACAGCTAGTCTATAATAATTAAACCAAATGTTCTATAGTATCTATCGTCAGTACTTTGTGAAATTCCCTAATTATGAGTAACAGAAATTATTTCCGCATTAACAATATTTTGTTATTTTAGGTCAATATAAAATATAATAAGCGCTTGGTCCAAGAATAAAGACTATCTATTGATTGACAGTATTCTTGGGCCGCGGCCGGGAGCACTACACAATTGCCGCCCTTGTCGGGAATCGAATTCGGGCCTTGAAAACGACCAGTAAAAATATGCGTGTATCTGTTAACTCCTCGTCCTACGAAAATTTAACGAAATTTGTAAATTTTAAAAACCAACGACCCAAAAATATTTTAAGCACAGAATAAGAACCTAATGCGACAATAATAAGATAATAGTAATTTCAAAACGGTTAAATTATTCTCCTTCGTCACCGGCACTTCGCGAAATAGCTACAATGGAAACATATTTTTGAATCACATTTGTACATTTTCACAATACAAACCGGCCGAAAATATTTAAATAATGTGAATGTATAGAAGTGACTGCTATCCCTACTAATACTTAATACTAATACATACACTTTACTAAAGTGTATGTATATTTTGTTTTTTCGCGTAGCGACTTTCATAAGCCATAGCATAGAAATCGACTTTCGAGAAGGACAAAGACTATATTTCTTAGCGGGTACGTATGGAAGAAGTAACTTTGATTAGCAAGCGAAGCGAAGCAAGAGAGCAACAACTCGTAATTCATTCACCAGCTCAGTGGAAAGCTATTTCTTAACTACCATTCGACATGAGGCCTTTTTATATAATACTGGAATGCAAAGAAGCAGACCCATTTCCTGACGGTAAGAAATTCACGCCGCTACAAGAAAGATAGTAATGGTACGTTGCCAACATTAGTGCAAACCGTGCAAAAGTAAGTTTTCCGACTACCTTACCCTCGGAACCGGACGTTGTCAACGGCAAACACTAACGTTATGGGGGCAGGAATAGCTAAGGCGATAATGCCAATCTGAGGGAGTCGCTGCGAAACTCTAACCTGTCTGTCGCAGTCGAACCTCCTCACTCTAGTCATATGTCACCATGTTAGTGATAGTAAGGTATTGCTTGCCCTTTAGGAGCTTTTCACCCGTGTTAGTCCGAGCTCCTTTGCAGAATAGACTATCCGCCTTCCTACCAGGTAACTCGCAAAAGGCAAACATAGGCTTACCGTGAATAACATCACGACATCCTACTAGGTGATTTGCAGCGACTCGCCCGGATTGGTACAACCGCCTTAATTTTTCCTGCCACCATAATGTCAATGCATGCCGTTGACGTGTTTCGGTTTGGAGGGTAAGGTAGCCGCTAAACTTACTTTTGCTCGAGGCCTAACATCCTGGCCCCAGGTTGGCAACGCACCATTACCACCTTTGTTGTCTCTGGGCGGCGTGAATTTCTTGCTAGCAGGAAATCCGTTTGCTTGTTTGCTTCCAACATCATTAAAAAAGCTTCGGAAGAAGGAGCTTCTGCAAAGGAGCCCGGACCAACAAGGAATAGGGGTTTTCACCATAGGTATACTTACTTGTGCATAAGAACATCAAATGTAACAAGGATTTCGTCTGTAGAGCATAAACATGTTCCTAAATGAAGTTTACTTCGCAAGGAGAATTTTTGTTTAGAGGTATCGTGTTCCGTGCTCCAAATCTGAAGTTTAATAGCATCGGTTTCTTCGTGTGTTAAAAGATCTAAAGCTGTAAATTGAATGTCATATTACTTAATTGTAGTTCTAGCATGGCTGACCTTAACATCTGGTGGAGAGAGATTTTCTTTTCGAGTCATATAATCAGCTTAGGCTTACCGTCACTAACTCCGTAACATCTGACTAGGTGGAAGTTTCGCAGCGACTCGCCCGAATTGGTTGCCTTCCTATTCCTGACGCCATAACTTCATGACGTGTTCCATTTCGGAGGGTAAGGTAGCCGGAAAACTTACTTTTGCTCGAGGCTTAACATCCTGGCCTCAGATTGGCAACGCACCATTAGCACCTTTGGTATTTCTAGGCGGCGTGAATTTCTTACCATCAGGAAATCCGCTTGCTTATTTGCCTTCCAATACCATAAATAAATCATAAATATATAAATTAAAAAAAACATTTGTGGGATACAACGGATTTTAAATACAGGGCTCCCCTAATGGTAGGAGACAAACGTGACTTACAGTCATCATCTATGTGATAAGCCTGTCACTATCCTGTGGCCAACAGTAGGTCCTCCGGACCGGAACATGCCATTGTCATTATGGTGGCTGGGATAGAATACTACCTGGGTTAATTTGCTGCACAGCAATCTACCATCAGTGTGGTCTTATGGTTTATGAGTTTTGACCTTTTTAAATAGGTTAACCTGTGATCACCTGATGCTGGGTAGGATGACAGTGTCTATAATACACAAATAAAAAACCAATACGGAGAAAAGTAAAACTTCATGTTTAATAACTATTTTTTGCTTGTGAGGCAGAAAGTATAGAATGCTAAATTTCACGATCCTTGTAGACCTTTGTGACTTCCTCCACATTCGTCACTCTTTTCATACAAACACGCCGGTTACTTGTTACTTCTACGAAATGCTTTTTCCGTAAAATACTTTTAAATAACGCTATTTTTAATAAAGTTAGGGAGCTCTAACTTCAAATGTGCACAAAAGGGTTGTCACTCATGTAGTTTAAAAACAAATAAAGGTGCTTCGAATTTCAATATTCGGCCGAAATTAAATTTAGCTTTTGCTTTTTTTGCAAAAGTTCGAAGATCTTCAGATCTTAAAAATGATTTATTTCATTCGACAGATTTTAATGACATCTTACGGAGATAACATTAAATTTTTGATGCTCTGCTTTTTTTTCAAAAAGCGCCTACAAACATTTATTTTTATGGGTATGAAAATTGTTTTTCACATTTGATTTTTAATGCATTTTGCTAACTGGAAGTGCCAGTTGCTCCTCTCGCTCTACCTGTGAGTGGACGCTTGATTTAAATCGACCCCTACTCGTCTCAACTAAAAGCAAAGCACTAGAATATGAGTTTACAAAATTAAACGTACAATAGTGTTGCTGCGTTAGAGTATAAATACCTACCTACGACGATTCAAAAAGATTACAAAGATACTTATGACTTAAAAGACTTCAGTAGGGTTACTATTGAATCTCGATTTAAGCAATATTGGAAATTGGAATCGAGTGTGTCATTTTAGATACTCTTGTACACAATGCTGGCGAATATTATTAACATTTAGCAGATAAACAATAAATTATTTTATCGGATTCGTTGAGTTTTTTCTATAACTGAGTGTTAATAATCCGCTAATACTGTGTTCAAAAGTATCGAAAGTGTCAAATACGATTCCAATTTCCAACTCGCATAACGTCGAGATTTAAGAGTTACCTTCCTGACTACTAAGGAAAAAGCCAAATTTTAGTAAGATAAAACATTTTTAGTTATAACAATTTTAGTAGGCATAAAACGGCGCCATCGATTGGTAAAGGAAAATCTAGTCATTATTACTGGGTTTGGGTCGATAATAGAATATGTGGTAATTCTTATAGCTACAGATGTAAAATAAGCCTTTATTTTGCTAATTCCGCGTAAGCAGTGTAACTATTGTGGCAAATAATCCTTAAAACGACACAGAATGTGACAAGCCTAACTGACGTTCCCACCACCCACCTCCGCGACCAGAACTCGAATATAGGAAGAGCTCGGTAAAATATAAATTGTCACGTTCTTTACATGTGACAACTCTACCTAAAGTTCCCACTTCCCCCCTCCCACCACCGCGACCAGATCACAAATAGAGTCCGGACACGGGAAATAAAACCACTTGTCACGTCCTTCGCAAACTTTGTCGAAGAACTCTATTTACATTTTTAAATTACATCTGTTAAAATGGATTTCCGCAAAGTAACGCCTGATTCAATAAAATAAAATTCCTATAGCTAGTTAACTAATCCTGCCACTACAACGTCATTGTTCGTCAATATCGTATTTCATTTGGAAAGTAGGGAATCTCAGACCGTAAACATACTTATGAAAGAGGTTTCTTAGTCCAGCCTTAGGTTGGCAATGCATCATTAAACCTTTCGTGACTATACATCGGCGTGACAAAAAAGACATCAAATAATTTAATTTTCATCTTATAACTGTTAAAAAAAGTTAAGTGGGTTAGGTAGTTTACATTTACCACGTAGCTGTAGGTTCTAAGCTTCGTGTCCCCTGGCCCCGTATTGTGGGCATGATATTGCAAGGACATGGTGACGATTACAAACTAAAGCAAGTCACTATACATGACAAAATAGCTACTTAATAGCTTACTTGACTTTTTTGACTCTTTTTCCAATTTGAAAGTTTTGGCATCAAAGTATAAAATACCTTTTTCACACCCAACAACAATATTGCCTGAAACAAAAAAAAAATATAAGCGCAGTAAACTTGTGAAAATCGACTTTGATTTCATAAGTAACTTATCTGGATACATAAAAATAAAGTGTTTTCATTGATTTCCCAGGGATCCCATCATCAGGCTAAAACTTGGTGACAATAGGACCACTTTGGAAGTACGCTCTGTCAAATAAAAAAAATTGTTTTAAATCGGTTCAGAAATGACGGAGAAATGAATATAAGAACATAAAAAAATATTGGAGTCGATACAAACTCGCCTTTTTTTGCAAAATCGGTTAAAAACAGTAACACCAGTTCAGCTCAGCCCTTGAGATGAACAATTTTTAGGCTACTGTAAAATAATAGTTACTATAGTGATGGTAAATTTGCTCTACGAGTCCCTTTGAACAGACTTCAAAAACTAACTGTATTATTTTTAACCGAATCAAAAGAAGGAAGAGTTTCTCAATTCGATTGTATTTTTTTGTGTGTTTGTTACGCGATTACTCAACCAATAGCCAACCGATTTTAATGTTCCTTTTTTAGAAAAATAGGTCATGACTCCCAGGTGGTTGGTCATGATTGAACTAGTGGTTTAAGGTGTTATACTTATTATTTATTAAAAACTAGGTCATCAATGATAAGCAACGAAAATTTATACATTATGCTTAATAACTCAAAAACTATTAGTAGGAAGTTGCTTAAATTTATCTGGGACCATCTCGGAATCACTTGCTGTCATCTGAAAAAAGACATCAAATCATGACGTTGTACATAATGAAATTGTTGAAGTCGGTTTTATCAGTTTTACTGGACTTTACTTAGTATGTAGGTATCTACACCAGACTATTGAAGAAATAATCTTTGACATTTACCTTTATACATGTAGATACATTTAACATATTCAAATTGGTGATGCTTGATATGAATAGACCTATTGTTCAAGTTTACATTCTGCCATAGGATGAAGTTATGAACCATGTCCCGCCATGTCAGGTTAGATTTTTGTTTATAAGTAATTCCTCCATTTGTCATACCTTCTTCAACCAATTTTTGCCATAATCTGTAACGCTAATTATAAAATACATATTACATATATTATGTAAAGCGTGTAGGTACTAGCCCCTAGCTGAATTAATGCCGCGTACACGCCTGACTTTGCCGCCCAAACGCGAGAGCATGTATATGTTATATACGAAGATTTTACGTAAATATACGAAGAATGTTCGAGCGCTTTTGCCTGTAGGCATTACACGCTACGACAACTATAGCACGATGGTTTTGTTTTTTGGTTTAATATCATAAGGGTGTAGTGTTTAAGAATATATAACAAAATATTTGAAAAACAGTCATTGCACATGCTTCCAAAAGCCATTATTTTTTAAAATTAAAATAAAATTATTTAATTTGCAATATCCGCAAAAAATTGCAAAGACAATTCGTAATGAATGGATTGGACGTCTAAGCTAAAGACCCCAAATTTTAATATCTGACCCCAAAATAGTATTGAAAGTCATTGTTTTCGTTATTTTCACAATCAACCAATCATCTTTATTTGCTTTTAGCATGGTATAGGTACATTTGAGGTCTTATAATTATTTACAGTACTCCTACTAAACCAATTAATTGGCATGCAAATTACATACTTTTAGCAATATTACGAGTATGTCATACCAATTATAAACCAAATGAAATTGAAACTATAAATAAGACAAATAATAATAAAAACTATTCAACATACAATTCAAAATTTCACATGTCAATTAAAGTTTTAAAATATTTTTTATAATGGTTATAAAGCAATTAATTTAATTAATAAATTTAAAGTTACAAATTACAAAAATAGAAATAAATAATACTGCAAACTTTATTTTTAATGTGTCTCAAAAAAAAAAGGATATTCTTCCGTGTTTTGTAGTCCTTTATTGATGTCGCAATTTTTTTTACATATATACCTAATCATAATTTTGTAATTTAGATGTAAGAAAATGCGAGTTGAAAAACATTTAATATTAATGCAAAATAACAAGCGAGCTTTGTACCGTGTTAATTTAGAACATACGGTCTAGTAAGTACTAATAGGAACACAAGACACCGGGTCCAACTGTGTTTTCCAACAATCCAAAACCCACCGAAATATAAATAAACTCAAACCTTGACAAAAATACAAAATGAAACTAACCCTAAAAAAAATAGAGACCAATATACGTTTGATAAACCCACCTAGACCCAGAAATACAGACATCTAAATGTACACCACACAAATGCCTATCCCCGTCGGGAATCGAACCGGAGCCACGCGGTTGTCGGTGGTGTTAGGCGAGTAATTTTGCGCCTCGATTAAAAATGTCAAAAAATATACATAAAAAATTTTAACCAAATCTACCCTGTTTTTTAGGAGGAGTTAACGCTAAACGCCTAACACCACCAACCCATAGCGAGGCTCGGGTTCAATTCCCGACGGGCAAGCATTTATGTGATGGACATTTAAATGTCTGTATTTCCGGATCTGGATATTTATTTAATTTATTCCTGCATCTGTTTAAGTATTTCTATGTATACCTAAGTATCGTTGATTAACACGCATTAAACAAGCATATAATTTGCTTACTTTGGGGTAAGATCAATTCGTGTAATTTGTTTATGTTTATCCAGGAATATCTAGACACGCGGCAGCGTGTCAAGCCAAGTTCAAGCAAAGAACTGGCTAGCCAACGCCGAGTGTAGTTTTACACGAACCACTTGGTGCCACTTTTGACCTACGTGTGTGTAATCATATCCATAAGGACATCAAGAATCTCAAATTTCATAAAGCTAGCTCAAACGGTTATAAAGATATGAACGTCTAAAAGTCGTAAATTTTAGTACCTACTGACTGGCTGACTGACATACCTATAGTAGCTAAACCTAACCTACTTCCAGATGACCTAGAAGGATGAAATTTGGAATCCAGCTCGGTAATTATGTGTATGTATATTAAGTGGCCTAGTTAAATCTAACCTTTTATTAGATCTCTTAGTTTGAAATAACTGCATTTGTTATAGGTATCGAATAAAGAAAAGAAATAGAGTTTCATACTTGATCATGTTATTTTGTCTCTATACATGAGTATTTGGATTTTGCATAGAACTTGGCACCCATTAAGATTTCCATTCTTTTTGCGGCGGAGTTCACAGCCAAGCATAATTTTTGTATTGAAGAGAGATGTTTTTGGTGGGATTTATTAAAGCCGACCCCACGAACTCCGTATCGCTGATATTGAGATACTAACGGTTTGTATATATTTAAACGCTGTTTAACACATTTTCCCTATTTTCCCGGGTTTTCTTTTCATAAAAACCTTCTCCTGACAATAAATCTAATACAACGAAAACATGAATTAGCAAAATTAGTCTTTGCGTTCAGGCATGATACGATTTTATGACCACGCGAAAGGGGAATTTTTTTCTCTCCGGAATTGCATATGTTCCCGGTTGGCGATAGGCTTGCCACTTATCACATTGTGGGACTTAGTGTCTTCGACTAGTCGTTGAAGCCCTGGTTGTGCCTCTGCCTACCTCTTCGTGGATATGGGCCTGGAGATACTTTTTTGAAGTGAAAAATTCTTTAGCGGCGTTGCTCACTTTTTTGGAATGGGTAAACTTCTAAACTCGCGTTAGGACACGTGACCTGATCGAAAATTCGTAAGACGGCGCAGGGCGCTTGCGCGAATGTTCGTGTTGTTTGTTTGTGTACGATAGAGCAATAAATGAATATTGTATTCTACCACATAGATTATAGTAGATACTTTCATACTGATAATTAAAGCAATTCGTGCAAAATTGTTTCCTAACCATTCTAAAATATCAAAAAGGCTTTTACTTTTGCCAGCACTCTCGGAGTGCAACCCGTCGTTTTTTTAAGTACCTTATTCAACTTACTTTTATTTAAATTATTACTTACTTCACAATAATAATCAACTGCATCTTTCCATAATTTATTAACAAGCATACAATTAATAAGAGCTTTCACATCCAAGTATTTGAACATGTATAGTAATATATCACAAGAACAGTTTCCCCAACTAACGATTTCATCTTCACTTAGGTCATTTAAACTCTCTACAGTATTTAAAGACATTTCCTTTAGCACATTTACTGCAAAAATGAAGTGATATATTTAAATCCAGGTACCAAGTCACAAATGTACCTACTTGAATTAATAGTTTGATCTTTATTCTAAATCTATGTATATACCTTCACACCAAGTTCCTTATGATGCAGGCAGAGAACATCGAGTGCCAAGTATCTCAAATAACTATACTTGCAGTTGTACAACTGCAACTTGAATGTCAGTTGTTCTTTCTGAAATAATTTACTGATCTTTACAATGATTTGACAAAGCAACCTTTAAAATAAAATACTAGAAATATAGAAGTGTAATGCATCACCATACCATTCATTATAGCCTGGTGTATCTATGTACCTCACTACTCAAGTTTTCAAGTGCAAATTAAGTAGTTTTAGTTATGTTACTTTGATTGTACTTAGTGTTTGCTTAATAGATTTTATGGGTTGTACTTGTAACCACTTTATGCGGAAATTAATAAATAAGAACTATTTGACTTAGTTCAAATATGATTAATTAGCAATAACAAGGAATAATGGTAATTCTACGGTAATCTTTTTATTGTCAGCCTGTGTGCTCTGGTGGTTGTAGGTACATAAATAAATTTTATAGTATAATACCTACCTGGATCATGCAATTATTACATACTAGCTGCTCCCGCGAACTTCGTCCCGCCCGTTCAGTTTGTATGGGAAAAGTTAAAATGTTGTTTTTCTCAGTTTCCTCACAATTGAACAGGATAAAAAGTATCCTATGTCCTTCTCCCGGTTTTAAGTTATCTCCCTACCAATTTTCAGCCTAATCGGTTTAGCCGTTCTTGAGTTATAAATAGTGTAACTAACATGACTTTCTTTTATATATATATATAGATTATCACCCTCTTGAGAATGAAAAATTGACATTACCCAAACCTACATAAATAGTTCTATCTATACACATGTTTTTTTTTATAGTTAACACTTGTACTTATCCACTATACTTTATTTAACACTTTCTGTTACTCTCCAGCCAACCGGTTTAACTTTTTACAGCATCATCAGGGCTTTGAAACTAAAGATAAAAAAAGACTGTTTTAATTTAACATTCAATACTTATGTTTAGTTGGAAATAACCATAACAAATTAAGTAAAGTATATAGTGCATAAGTACAAGTATTAACTACAAAAAAAAATTGTGTATACAATGGAATTCCACCAAGTGCCGACAATAGCAAGTATACATTCTAGTTCTATCTATCAACATATGATTAGTGAGAGGCTACCTATACAATTATTCTCTCTGAAAAGGATATTTGACAGCCAAAGAGTATAACAATGTACCTATACAGGAGGAAAGCCAAGTTTAGACACCTGAATGCTTATAGCAGTATTATTTTCATCTTGCTAAATGTCCGCCTTTATAAGCAACTTTATAACATACCTACGTCATAAGGTTGTTATTATTGAAGTAACTGTTCTAAGAGCTTATGGTAACCCCCCTGAAACTACTTATAAAATTGTTACAGGTAACTTCATAAATAGTTAGTTGTTACAGGCATCTAAAATTTGGTTGTCAATATCGTTTAGCATTACGAGAGAGTAGACTTTTGTCTGTTCATTTCATAACTTGACTATTTTAGCAAGATTCTTTAAAATATTTAAAAGTAACCATCCTGACGGATTTCAAAAATTAAGGAAAAACATTGCTATCAAAACAGCAAAGATGCTATCAGACGAAGAAAAAATAAGCTCTAAGCAAGGACACAAAAAATTAAAGTAATTCAGAAAATAAAATTGAAAATATCTCAATCTAATATTTTCTCCTTATATAGGTACTAAGCAACTTAGGCATATAATATAACAATTACCGTAGAACATTACGTTTTCGTCTCATTGGTATCATTAATGACAATTTTTGTAAATTGTGCCTAAGCCCTAAACAGGCACATACATACATACACATTAAACCATAATCTTTAAAAATAGGATTGAGTTAAAAATATCGATATATCAAAATATCGATATTTTTTCAAT
>NJDD01002004.1:25714-41108 GCA_002245505.1 Calephelis nemesis | reverse complement strand
CTTAGAGATGTGTCAACTCGATTTGCTAACCCGAGTCAACTCGAGTTAGGTCCAACTCGAACCGACTCGAGTTGATTTGTCTATAACTCGAATTGGCAATTGCCAATAATCGCACTCCCCGCGGGCCGCGACAGCACCGGCTACGCGTCGACCGCAGCCGAACGACACCGACACAGGCGAAGCGAAGATCCTATCATTTGAAACTATATTCATTGGTGCAAATGACAAAAAAATAAATACTGTCTTTTTTCTTGGAATGAGTAACGTGTTGCCAACCTCGCGGTTTTTACAACTTCACTGGAATTTTTTTAATACTGTCGCACATTTGAGGTTATATTGGACTGCCGGTTGTGTTGTGGTTGTTTACTACTTGTTATTATCATTTGCTTGCGCTTACTATATTTTTTTAAAAACATGCTAGGACCGAAACATAATAAAATAGATTGTGATATCTATATAGATAATTAATTAATAGCATTTTATACTTTCGACTTCATCAAGTTGGAATGATATTATTTTGTTAAGATTGGTAAATATAAATACAGTTATTTAGAATTGATGTAAATTACGTTCTTTAAATAAATATATATATAAATAATAAAAATACTCATTATAAATGTCAAAAGTAAGTAATACACATAAATTAATTCATTTTTTCATTATCGCAATAGTTATATTTATTCTACTCAATTGATTCAAGCGTTATTTTGTAGACCTTTTCTTATGGTGTTAGAAGACAAACAAGCAGACAGATTTCCTGATGGTAAGAAATTATTGCCGCCTAAAGATAAAAGGTGGTAATGGTGCGTTGATAACCTGAAGTTGGTTTTTTAAGCCTCGAGCAAAAGTAAGTAAACCGATTACCTCATACTCCCAACCGGAACTCGTCAACGACAAGTACTGACGTAACGGAAGGAATAGATAAGGTGCAGATACCAATCCGGGTGAGTCGGTACAAAACTCTATCACCTAGTGATATGTCATGGTGTTAGTGACATTAAGCCTATGCTCGCCTTTTATGATCTGCCTGGCAGGAACGCAGAAGGTCTATTCTGCAAAGAAACTCTGACCAACACGGTTAATAAAACAACCATTTTTAATAAAACAACAAATCTTACATCGCTACTCCACCAACACGGAGCGGACGCGGAATTGCGAGGTAAGAGTTGTTGTTTTATTTATATTTATTCTAGAAAACATTTCTTATCGCATTTGATTCGTTAAGAAACAAACGAGTTATTCAAATTGATAAAAACAAAGAAAAGCATGCGTGGCTGAACGTTATTTTAGTTAACTCGAGTCAACTCGAGTTCAATTCGAGTTACTGTAATTTTAACTCGAGTTGATTCGAGTTAAGTTTAACCCGAGTCGGCACATCACTACTTTGACTGCCCCAAGAAGTCAATGTATTGTTGTCTGTAGAGATGAGGCATAAATATCGGATTAGGTATTTCATGGGATTAGGTCGCACCTAATCCAAAAATATTACGTTACCGTTCCACTGAATCCACCTAACTTCCCGTTCCCACAGACTACACAATATTAAATCCAATACATGCCTAATCCGTTGCAAGGAACGTGAAACTCGCAAAATATTAGATCTAATACCTACCTAATCCGATACAAGGAACGTGGAACGCGTGTTCCAAAATATTTGTCTGGCACTGATCCGTGACTGACTTCAGTTTGTCCAGTGAATTTAATTAAATACCTGTTTATAGTGTTATATTATATAATATGTATCTAATAATATAATTTGGTAAATTTGGTTTTAACCCCCAGACGAAAAATGGAAGTAATTATTAGTTTGGCGTGTCTGTGTATCTCTTTGTGCGTGCGTGCGTGTCTTTGTGTGTGTGTCTGTCTGTCTGTGACATTATTACTTTTTTTTGGAAAGCTGATGTGATCGAGACGGTTCTTAGCTACATTGCACTTCATGTTGCGGGTTATTGTTTTTTTTTAATTTAACGATTATAGAATGTTGTAATATATTATGTTGTTACTTTTTAGAACGAAGTTCCTTATTACGCGTTGAGAAAGGAGCTAGACGGAAAAAAATCTGTCTGAAAATGTCACTTTTTGCTATAGTAAGCTATTGTAAGCTGTTCCGCGTGCGAATGTTTCTCTGTCTGTCTCTCTCTCTCTATAACAGATAAAGAGAGAGAAAGAGAGAGATAGAGATTGATCGAGATTGACAGAGTTTGACCGAGATTTATCGAGATTGATCGAGATTGATAGAGATTTCGCGATAAATATGTCTCAGGAACGCGATTACTAATTAGTTTTAATGGCATCTGCTCCATTTTTTCTAGATTTGAAGCCAATTCCATTAAGGGGATACAATGGATTAGGTATTTACTGGGATTAGGAACAGGTGGACTAATCCCTAATTTGCCTAATCCAACCCATCTCTAGTCGTCTGTGCCTGCGGTCTGTCCAATGTGCAGTGTCAACTGTCAAAAAGTCTCGATGTTTCAATGTCAACCACAGATGTTTATGTCAATTGTTCAAATGTCCAATGTCAATGGGCGTGTTCGGCCGAATTAAGTACTTACTAAACTTAGTAAGCCAGTAAGCATAAAAAAATTAACGTCTTACAAGCTGACTGTAGCGCTTTTCGGCGAGGACAGACTTACTGTCATATCCCGTACATAAACAATAAGCAAAATGGCGTCGTATATTAAGCCATACTTACTGCGTTAGCACTTATTTTGTGTCCCGGCCGAAAATTTTGTAAGCATAGTAAGTGACTTACTATTTAGTAAGTACTTACTTCGGCCGAACACGCCCAATAATTGTCAAGTGGTGCCAACTGTATATTTGAATTATAGAAAACATTTGTTTGAGTACGATATTTTCGGCTTTGGTACGAGTACACGATGTACGATTGTACGTAAAATACCTACACGTTCTTTACAAGAAATATTATATTTTTTATCTATTTAAAGAATGGCTAACAATCAACACATTTGAATGTAAATTTTCTTATGTTGAAGTGATAACGTCTAATAAATCTATGAACATCGTCTCCACGGACAAAAAAATTGTCACGTTCCGCTTTTTGTTTTTTAACGACTACCATTTCGATAACACTGTTATAAAACTTAACTTTATTATTATTTCGATGGATTGGACTGTTCCCTACAACTTTAGCAACAAAGCTCCCGGAAGATCATGCCTCGACTTGGTGCTGCGTTCTTGATATTGGGTAGATCGATTGGAGGGGTTGCGGTTTTCTTTGAAAACATTTCTTTGTAACCGAGACCGAAGATCGTCTTCGTGGTGTTATATATGCTGTGCTGGGATTAGGAGGGATCCGATAGTATGTGAAGGGTCTTCTGAATGTGGTAGGTATGTCCGTGACCGGTTTGTTCACAAAGGTGGGTACTAACACCGGGTTCGGATGGATAGCCGTTATTTTGAAATAAAGTTTGAATATCTTTTTGAAATGCTGCGCTATTTTAGGTAAGTCTATGTCGTGGTGAACGTTCTTGTGCATGTGCATGAATCTATTTTGGACTACTTGTGATTTCCTAAGTTGGGATGGATAGGTGAAGGCTCTATTCACGTAAGCTAATGTTGCCCTAACACAGTATGTCTTGTAAAGTGTAACTTTGTTACGATGAGACATTTTACAAATTTTATTTATTAGACAATAAAGACGGCTAAGTATGAAGAAGTAGCTTTATTTGTGACTTGAAATATATGCGGTACGAATGACTAATTCCTAGGTATTATGCTGACTTATTCCAGGTAATTAATTACTCTGTTGAACATTTTGATGACACCCAGGTGACGAACGGGTCTTGTACATTCGTGTGGCCTAGCATCTTGGTTTGAGATCACCACTGCGCTTTTATCCGGGTTGTCTTTATTTCGCCTGACCTGAATTAGTCGCATGTCGAGTGACTGTCCGTTGGAGGCGTGCGCCTGTGTGACTCCTATTACGGTTGGTCCGTGGTCGTATATAATGTGGTCGGAGTGTGTCGTTCGTGTAGAGGGTGTATAGCAAATGTGAGATTATCGAGGCCTGTGGCACTCCCGCCTCTAGAGATCTTCTGTTCAAGATAGTACCTTCTACACGAAATACAAATTTGCGATTCTACAAGTAGTCTCGCATGGTGAGAACTAGTATGTTTGGCATGCCTATTTTGTAGAGCTTACAGATAAGGTGTCAGGTGTGAAACAAGTGGTAGAGATGCACGATCGGCCCAAGAGTCAACTTGTTTACATATTTTGCCTCCCTTCTCCCGTGACGTCTGAGTTAGCAATTTTCATCAATGTTCCTTAGTAATATTATTGTCTATGAACCGACTGTACGGACAACTAAATAAACCAAAAAAAAAAACAATCCAAAAAAGCTCACCTGGCACATGTGAGGTAGGTATTACCTGTTTTTTACAAGAGATTTTTTGTCATTATTCAAACTAAAATTTGTAAAGTAATACGAACATGATTACATTTTCCAATTTTATTTTTAATTTGATTTGGCGGGATCACATTTTTTATCATTTTAATCATTAACGAAATTAAGAAAGTTGATATATGTATTACTAAAAAAACAATATTTTTTATGTACAAATTTCTTATATTATATAATAATAAAAAATTTTACGAAACCCTATAAATCAGAAGTGGGCAAATTCTTTTGACCGCCGGCAGGTAAATTAAAAAAAAATCTAGTGGCGGGTCAGTAAATTATAATTAATCTTGAGGAGGGCCGATTTATTAAAACACCTAAATATAGCAGTAAATATTACGATTATAAAACGTTGTATTTATATAACGTAAGTATTTTTTTTTCCAATCCTTTATTAAAATAAAATCTATTTATGATGTCCTAACATATGAAATACGCAATATATATGTTTGAAGTATCGATTCAGTATCTTAATTGTTCAAATTTCAATAGTCTTTTAACATTTCGACCATTAGTTTTTTTAAGGTGGTTCATATTTTTTTTTTAAAAACCCTCGGCGGGCCGAATTAAAACCGCGGGCCGTAATTTGCCCACCCCTGCTATAAATAAAACAATACCTAATTAAAAATAAATTAAGTACATTTTTTTTTATTAAATTATTAAATAAAAACTTACGAAACCCTATACCAAAAGTTACGTTAAGATTTGTATGAAACGCAGTGATTATATATTTTACTCTATTATTCTACATACTAAAAAAGGGAGCCCGAAAACAACTACATATTGGGCGTGTTCGGCCGAAGTAAGTACTTACAAAATTTTGTAAGTCACTCACTATGCTTACAAAATTTTCGGCCGGGACACAAAATAAGTGCTAAGGCAGTAAGTATGGCTTAATATACGACGCCATTTTGCTTATTGTTTATGTACGGGATATGACAGTAAGTCTGTCCTCGCCGAAAAGCGCTACAGTCAGCTTGTAAGACGTTAATTTTTTTATGCTTACTGGATTACTAAGTTTAGTAAGTACTTAATTCGGCCGAACACGCCCATTACCTACCTACTAGTATTGTACGACATTAGAAAAGAAAGTTGGCAGCACTGATAAAAACTAGTTCAAATAAAACTGTCAAAAGCACAGATTGTCAAATGTCAATTGTACCTAATAATTCCTATCGTAAACAAAAACATGCAATTTTAAAGTTGCAGTTTTGTGAGAAAACGTAAAATATTTAAAACCACTGAACTGTAGTACTTCTGCTTTAAAACAAAGATTACTTTATAATATCTACTGGAGAATTTGAAATAAGCCTTCAATATAAATTGAAAGCTACACATATTTTAGCATTGATGTGTGCTACTCGTTTATTTTATCACAATAAACTAGTGGAAAGGCTAAAACTTTACGAAATTTTGTCATTTTTAAACTGAAAATCTTAAAAATATACATTTACATATAAAAAATGGTAAGTTTTTAATATTGTAGTTTTTATTCTATATAACCTCTGAATACACACACAGTCACAGTATATCTGCTATTTGTCTATTATTAAACGTTTTTACCCTAAGTATTTTTAGTATAGACATTAAATTCACATAAATTAATAGTGTGGTAGTTAAAGGAATTTACATGTATTTACATACATACATATTTACACCAAGCCCTTGGATTAAATCTGATCAATTTGATTGGGGAAATGTTAACCTAGTTGACCTCTGGAACCTACGCCCATCCACATTTCCTTTCCCTTTGCTTAATCTATTCCGTAATCTTAATCAATAGTAATAAATTTTGATTTTATTTATTACTTGAAACAGGTTGAACAGATTAAAAGGTAGGCAGAAGTTTGTAAAGATGCTACATTGTTTGTATCTATATTTGTTGTTCAATCATTTTTTAACACCTGAATCAAAGAATCAAATTTAAAACTTTCTTGGACTTGAAAAAAAGAATATAGGTAGGTATATCTGGGTTCCTCTAAGAGTACTATGTAATAGTTTTTAATTTATTTATTTCACAAATATGTTAAAATCCTTAACTTACGTATTTATGTTAAACTTTCTACTTTTTTTTATATATTTATTTGCGGAATATGTGTGTTGAAGTTGTTACAACATTATTTAAGCTTTCCAACATATACCACATTGTGGTGTGCAAATATTTTAATATTTTTAAAAGTAATTATTTAACTATATGCACAATGTTTTAATATTCATACAACAAATAGTTTTATTCTTATTACAATTTGATTTATAACTTAGAAACAATTTTAAAATGTAAATAAATTTAACCCTGTCTACTGTAAACTACCACTGTTTCCAAACCTAGGCAGTCAGGAGGAGAAACAGCTAAACAAACTCCCTGGCAGTCAGTACTATAACCTATCGTCCTTGTAGTACTATTGTTTCCAAACATAGCCCGCTTTCTGAAATTGTAATAAATTATTATTATTATTATTATTACAAACATTATATCATTTATACTTGTCTGCAAGAAAATCTTTAACACTATAATATGTCTTATCTAACAACAAGTCAAATACCTTCTTTTGAAATCTTTTTAATGGCAATGATTTAAGATTATCAGGAATCTGGTTGTATATATGAATGGACATGCAATATATAAGTATATTAGTTTTGCAAATATTGAGTTTTTGGTTAGGCACCTGGAGTTTCTCACTATTTCTAAAAAGTGATAAATCTAGGACTTCAGCATTTATTTGAAATAAATGATGATGTTTTTTTTACAAGTACACATACAGCCAAAATATATAAACAAGGTAAAGGTAATATTTTGAGAGACTTAAAATGTGGCTTGCATGAATGCAACTGATTAACACTACATATTGCTCTTATACACTTCTTTTGAACTCTAAAGATTTTAATCAATTCTACAGAATTTTCCCAAATCGAAATACCATATAGCAAAACGGAAGAAACATACCCATGATATGCCAAAAGAGATGCTTTTAAGCCTGACACTTCTCTTATTCGTCTTAACACATATATAAACCTATCAATTTTGTTACAAAGTGAATCAATATGTGACTTCTAATTACAAAATTTATCTATTTTTATTCCTAGGAAGTTGGTAAAATCTACATTCTCTAGTAGTATTATCTAGAAAAACATTTAATGTTTTAGTCTTTCTACAGTGTGCTTGAAATTCAACTAATTTTGTTTTTGTAAGATTTATTCTAAGATTATTTTCTTTTAACCATTCCACTACCTTAGTTAAAGTTTTTCTTGTTTCTTCAAATAAATCCTGTTTATTTTTGCAGTTGATAAGGAGATAGTAGTAGTAGCATTTTTATTTGATCAAAGAAAATTTACTTTTATACTAACCAAGTGCCAAATTTTGCCATAGTAAATTCAAAAAAATCTAAATCTAAGTATGTTTGCAAATTTACTGTTGACTGTGGCTTTATTTTTCTATTAATGTAACCTAATAATAAGAACTAGCCTTTTTTTAGGTAACAGACTACCTTCTAACTAAAAATATAATGTAACCAATTCCTAAATTAGTGTGTAATTCAAATAACGAACCAATATCAAAATATTCGTATAAACATCCAACCATCTTCACAAATTTTGCATAAGTATTCACACAGCTGCCTAGAAATTCGCTACAAACAAACTACACAAAAAACAAATAGGTGAAAGTCATCCCTAATTTGGATCTTAGACTAATACAATATGGTGTGTTAAATTGCAGATTAAATGTTACTATGATAAACTCATATTTTTTAAAGTTTTTTTTTCATTTAATGAATTTGTAAGTTTTTTTAATTTGTTATTGTAGTAATTGTATGTGTACTACTATCAAAATTCAAAATGGTTTGTTTCAAAATCTTCCTAATTTTTATAATTAATATAGTCACTGCTTTCCTTATAATTTAAGCACACTAAAACTGAAAAAAATTAAATTTGATTTCAAAAAGTAAACCATCTATATGCACAAAATTTAATTATTTTCGATGATTTCCGATCCAGACTTGATAGCATTTCAAACTTGAAAGTATTCTCTTACAAAAAATGAATTTTTGAAATGATTTAGAAATTAGTTTTTTTGAAGTTAGTTATGAGGATTGACATATTTCTATCTAACTTGAATATTTCTAATTAACTTACTGTTCTTAGACTATATTTTTTTATATTTATACATGTCTTGCTAGAGAAATTGAAGGAAAATTATTGTATATTTATATAACACTATGACTTTTTTTGTATTGCAAAGTAAATAATTTAAATTGTTTTATATTTCAGGCTAGAAATGCGGAGAAAGCTATGTAAGTTAATAATTAAAGTTTTTTTTTAAGTACATATAAACATAGACTGAAGTAAGCCTAAATTTCCTTGTAATTTACCAAGATTAAAGTTGATATTACCCAAGTTCAATACTATTAATTAAAGAGTAGAGATGGAGTAAACTAAACAGAATTGACTTTCCGATTAAAAGCTCTTACAAGCTGCCTGGTAGAGAGGCTGATGGTTTATTCTACTTAGCAGATTCAGACCAACACAGGCAGTTATGTTTCATTCGTGTTTTTTGGGAGTATGTTAGTAATGTGATTAGGGTGTGGTAGTAAGCTTGCACTACATATGCATATATAAGATATGCGTGTATAAAACTATTTATCATCATTTTGAAGCCTACCCATGAAAGCTAACAAAATACAAATAAAGCTTTACAAGGTTTTGATGCAATGCCACAGATTCATTTACAAATCTACTTAGCAGTTTGAGCGTAAATGATCACTTATTAATTAAAAGTACATACATACATAAATAAACTTGAATATGAATCTTATCGGTATAAATTAACTTAGCGGTATGGAGATATAAATTAATCCATTTGCTAATTTTAATTTACAGGACTACATTGGCACGGTGGCGTGCAGCACAAGTTCAAGAAGCAGGTGGTCAAAAAGAGCGACGACCATACCTAGCGTCAGAGTGCAACGATCTTCCACAAGCCGAAAAATGGAGGCTGCAAATCGTCAGAGAGATAGCGAAAAAAGTAGCTCAAATACAAAACGGTAAGTTCGTTTATAGTTTTATTCCGTGAAATTAGTTTTTACTTAAAGTAAGATTCCATTGGTGCGTTTAACTGCTCGACTTTCGGTAACATCTTTCAAACTACTTCGGAGGTCGAAAATTACAAATATTATTGCATCGTTAATGCTTTTATTCTGTGGCCATCAAAACCATCTAGCCAGTTCCTGTTTATAATATAGTTTAAAAGTCGATAGATAAGACTAAACGTGTAAAGCTATTAATGATAATGATATAGTGTTAGTTATTTTTGTTTGAGCCTTAAATCTGATACTTTTTACATTTTTGCCGCTATTTTTAAAACGAGGCCCTTCACAGTTTATGATGTCAGCGGACATATTGACAATGAAGCGAATCGGCTGTTTTAGATTAAGATTTAGAAATGAACGTCTGCAATTTACATACCTACGCCAAAAAATTTTTGTTAAGCAAGTATATGATATGTTTCGAATGCGAGTAACCTTTGAGTAGTTTGCTTCGATTCTATAAATCGACAGATTGTAGATTTAAAGTTTAGTACCATAGGTGTGCTTTAACAGATTTGAATCTCAAATCAAACATTTTATACCGTTGAGACCTATCCATCAAAGTCGAACGTGAAAGTTTTTGCATATAGTAAATATCTCCTTTTTTCTTATAGCAATAGCTTTTTATGACTTAATAAACCATTATCAAGTAATAATTTATTTTTAGCACTCATTTGCATGAATTGTTAATTTTGGCAGCAGAAATCGTTATAAGTATTTGGTACTCGATACTCGATGTTGGAAAAATGTATACAGTAGACGTCTCTTTTATTATTTTATTAAATTAAGATTACAGTACCTGGATGACCGAGCTTTGCTCGGTACTTTTTTTTTGTTTTTTTATAAATTGTGTTTTATAAAATTATATTTAAGTACGAAAATTTAAAAAGTCTAACCTCAAAGCAAACAATCATTGACTTCGTTACTTAACAACGGACTTCGTTACTTAACAACAACAATAAAACACGAATATGACATTTTCTAAAAATGATTCCTAGCTAGATCGATTTATCGCCCCCGAAACCCCCTATACACTAAATTTCATGAAAATCGTTGGAGCCGATTCCGAGATTCCAATTATATATATATATATACAAGAATTGCTCGTTTAAAGGTATAAGATACCAATTGATTTTTAAAAGAATTGAGCACAAACCTACAGCATATTTAACGAGATTAATAATCTTATTAGAGCAATTAAATTGACTTTATTAAAAATGTCTATTAATAGTGGCCTTTTCTTATTGTCAGGTGGCCACGTCAATTGATATACGAAGTGATTAAATAAATAAAAAAATAGCAGATATACGTACCGCGAAAATGTGACAAAACTATTAATTCAAAAGAGTGTGGCAATTTTTAATTATCAAAATAGTACTTCCTTTTTGTAAAATTAAAAGTAATAACGGATGGAAATCTATTAGGCTGATATGAAATTTAAAATGTAAGTGTGATAAATTTCAAGTATGTACCTTATAACTAATGTCTCTATTTATTTAAAATTTGTTGAATATTTGTGATGGATGAACGAAATATTGAAGAAGAGGGACCACCTTCAATACGTTCTCCACGACAACCAAGTTTGACTTCTCCGAAATTCCCTTCTCCGCCGCCTTCAGTGAATAAAACCCCAGAGCCAACTCAGAGCTTTAGTCGTCAGACTTCAGTGAAAGAAATAAGAAGTTACATTCCTGCACCAAGTGTTCTTCAATCTCGTACGTCACCAACAAAAGGATCTGTACAGATTCCATTTGTGCAAGAAGTCAGCAGTCCTCTTCGTATGCCGAGCGTCCTCTCTTCTCGTACATCACCTACAAAAAGCACTCAACAAACTTTAACGAAGGAAGGAAATAGCCCCATCCGTATCTCCAGTAATCTTGAATCTCGTTCATCACCAACAAAAAGTACTTTACAGAGTCCCCTAGTACAAGAAGTTAGCAGTCCTATTCGTATACCGAGCGTCCTTGGTTCTCGTACATCACCTACAAAAAGTACTCAACAAACATCAGTGAAGGAAGGAAATAGCCCCATTCGCATTTCAAGTACTCTTGCATCTCGTTCTTCGCCCACAAAAGGTTCTGCACACATTTCTTTAAAGAGCGAAACTTTTCAAAAAATGTCTAGTCCAGTCATGGAAACTGAAGCGAATATCACAACTACCAACCAATATCTAACTGAAAAAGAAGGCGAAACAAAGCAAGACAATATTATCGATTCTCTATCACAAATTGAGCCTAAAGGAAAAGAAATTAGCGACCAAGTTGACGAATTAACTGAAACGATTAGAGAACTTTCTAAAAACTTAGAACAGCCACCTACTCCAGTTATACACAGTAACATTGGAAAAATAGCAAACATGAGCAAAAAACTAACAAATGAAGCGGAAGCTTTAAGAGCTTCAATCAGAAGTTTGTCTCAAGATATTATGCTAACAAAACAGGAATTAGGTGGTTGCATAAAACAGGAGAATGTTAATTTTCCATATCATCTTTTTTTGATAGAAATAATCATCAATAGCATAAATTTGAAATGCGACTGTTTTGAAATTGACTTTCATAATCTCGTCATAGAAGCAACATTTTTAGGTAAAGAGCCTATAACTTTATATGATTCCACTTACGGGAAACTAGATGATCTACGTCACTTAAATGTGGGAAAATCGGCTTTATTTGCCATGACATATGATAAGATTTGTAGTATTCAAGATTTCATTATAAATATACAACTAACCAGACAGCCGCCGTGCTCAAATTGTGTTATGAAAGTTGCAGAAACAATAGTTGATGTTAGTAAAGACTTTGTTATGATTCGAGAAGAATTATGTAAGAAGTGGTTGAAAGAACAGCCTAAAGATAACATCGCATGTACGGCATCGTCTCCTTTAAAAAAGAACATGTGTAGCTTGATACAAGATGCGAACTGTGATCCTATCGGATTAGTTGAAATCACAACACGAATGTCCTTTCTCGGTAAAGAAATAACTACAGCATTCAATTCATCATCCAAACAAAAATGCACATCAACTCTGATGAAAGACGATCATGGTGTAAGTATGTACTCTTGTCAGAACGTTGAAATGGACGCACAAGGAAATGTTGTTTTAAACGAAGACGTACTAACAAAACAGGTTTCGTCGCGTTATACAAATATACAGAGATTAGGCAGCCCCACTTCTGTATTCTCAGATCGGGCCATGATAGTACCAAAAAATAAAAATTATGTAAATAAATACGAGAGAGGTAAGTTTTTAAAAAACGATACGTTAAATCATTCGATTTTTTAAAAAAATCATTACACTATCGCCTGTTTTGTTAATAACTAATTTAGTTCAATGTCAGTCATTGTTTTTGAGTTTTACTTTACATCACTGTATTCGTGCGATCATAGATCTAGACACGTGGTAACAATACAAAGTACATACAATGTAAGGAACTGACGACACCTCAATATCTAATATCACACGAACTATTTCACGCTAATTTTGACCTCTTCACATCTCGAACCGTAATTGACATACACAAAAGAAATGTAATGCATTTATTTAAATCCCTTAAATTACAACACAAAATTTCATTAACGTAGCTCGTATAGTGTAACGGCTTTTACTTGACTAATCTAATCTAACCAAGTTATCTTTTATTATTATTAAAGAAGTCACATATTTTTTCTCGAAAGCGTGTTAAAAAAGGGTTATAAGGAACGCCCATGAACTGATCATTATACTTTCAGCTGACTAATAAACTGTCGTCTTGATTGTTGATTTGATCAAACTTGACTGATTAACTTATTGGATTTGTATCGTAATACTTATAGAAATTAAATATTTGCTTACTGTTGGTTTGTCAAAAAGGTTAAGGCGACAGATTGTTGCCTTAATTTTCTAAGCCTATTTATTTACATTCATTCAAATTTCGAAATAGCTGTCATTGCGAGTATCGTTTTTCACTACTTTTTTTATACTAACTGTTGTATTATTTTGGCGAAAGTCCTAGTATAGTTTGACTATAACAGCTAGTATTTTAAAGGCTCCTTCACCTCAAACAGTAAATTTACGTATTAGGCTTGAAATTTTAACACCAAGGGCTATGCTTAGTTTCTCTACAACGATAGGGCAACTGCACATCTGGTTACTGTCTTAAATACCTGGATAAAAATATACAGCCTGGAACAAGAGTCATGACCTTAAATATTTCTTACCTCCTGATAAACGTTATCCTTTCATGTATAAACTCACAAATTAACCTTTTAACGGAATTCAGAACTCTTTTGCACATTTCAGAAGACATGCCAAAATATGATGAAATATTTACCAAAATGAATGCTAACGAACTAAAAATTAGAGTACCCAAAACAACAAAATTCGAAAGAACCGGACGCTATGACAAAGTACAAGAATTGTGTTCCTGCGAAGAAACACCATACAATACGGGCGAGCAGATTCAATTTGAACTACCCAAGGACCTATGCAACCCCGACAAGACCCATAATAATTACTCTTCCAATTTAAAATACACATACAACGGCTGTGATAGAACTTGTGAAAGCAAGGACCGAAAAGTGATTAATGTTACTCCTACTACTTGTCCTGTTCCTGTCAATATGGAAAAAGAAATACATCCCAATAAAGATGTGTTTATTCTTAAAATAGGGAAAAAATTACAAACAAAAGACAAAAAGACCGATCTTGAGATAGAACTGGTTACACCAAAGTCGCCCTTTGAAAGACCTGCCGAAAATCACATTTCGACACAAAGTAGTACCAGTGCAGATAAAGAATCTAAACCTAAAAGTACTAAAAAGAAAAGTAAAAAGGGACAAAAAGGGAAAAGTAAAACAAGTTTGACAAAGAAAAAGAGCAAGTCGAAGGGTGCTACAAAAAAACGGAAATAAGATTAGAACCTAAGAAGAAAATATAATATTACAAATCATTTGTTTTACTACATAGAATTGATAATATTATGATAAAATCTAAATATTTTTTTTAGAAATGTTTGAAATAAAATGACATGACTTATCCTTGTTTTATGTATAGTAGACATGATTATAAACATATATCCAATACACAGAGAATGTAGACCGGATGCAATAAACATATTTATTTGTCGACTTCACTAGTTGAAATGGACAAAGTACAGTTTGACTGAATTTATAAATTACGTATCCCCATCCATGCAACTTATTTAGACATTCTTGTCAATCATTGTGGTTCCAACCAAACCCATTCATCATTCTTTTTTTATGATATTGGAAAGCAAACAAGCAGACGGGTTTTCTGATGGTAAGAAAAACACGCCGCCTGGAGACACCAAAGGTCCAACACATGGTGCGTTGCCAACCTAAAACCAGGGTGTTAGGCGTCGAGCAAAAGTAAGTTTATAGGCTACCTTACTCTTTACTACCTTAAGGCAAGGCGGTGGTACCAATCCGGGCGAGTCGCTGCGAAACTCTCCCACTTAGTCAGATGTCACGGTGTTAGTAACGGTAAGCCTATGCTCGCCTTTTACGAGCTGCCTGGCAGAAAGGCAGATAGTGTATTTTGTAAAGGAGCCCGGACCAACGCGGGGAAACACGGATTTCATCTTTTTTTTATGTTAATTCAGAAAAACACCATCTGCCCTTTTAGTGCGCTATTGCTGCGTATTATTTTCAGTCATATTAACTATACAAAGCTACTGAAAAACTTAAATATCTAGAGACATATCGTATCGCTTATCGATAATTTTGCTGCTTTTCATACAATCAATAATAGAACATAATATGACTCGTCATATATCTGCTTGTTGCGCCTAAATGTCGTGTGACATATCGAATCGCTTATCGATAATTTTGCTGCTTTTCATACAATCAACAATGGAACATAATATGACTCGTCATATATCTGCTTGTTGCGCCT
>NJDD01002004.1:6913-24754 GCA_002245505.1 Calephelis nemesis | reverse complement strand
ATAATGGAACATAATATGACTCGTCATATATCTGCTTGTCGCACCTAAATGTCGTGTGACATATCGAATCGCTTATCGATAATTTTGCTGCCATCATACAATCAATAACGGAACATAATATGACTCGTCATATATCTGCTTGTCGCACCTAAATGTCGTGAGACATATCGAATCGCTTATCGATAATTTTGCTGCTTTTCATACAATCAATAATGGAACATAATATGACTTGTCATATATCTGCTTGTCGCACCTAAATGTCGAGAGACATATCGTATACCCGTTTATCGATAATTTTACTGTCTATCATACAATGTAACTTAATATGACTCATCATATTTCGGCTTGTCGCAACTCCGTTTATTTTTACAATAATAAATACAATAATATCGCCTCTGTGGTTTAAAAGAAAATTGGGGTTTTCCAATTTTCTAATGAAAAAAAAAATGTTGCTCGGGATTGGAAATGTGCCCGGTTGGCACATCACACTTGCCACCTATCACATTGTGGGACTTAGTATCTTCGGCTAGTCGTGGGTGCCCTGGTTGTGCCTCTGCCTACCCCTTCGGGAATACGGGCGTGAAGATACTTTTTAATAATGACGGTGTTGTTACATCTCTATAAAACAAAGTCGTGTTAGTTACACTAGTTATAACTTCAAAACGGCTGAACCGATTACGCTGAAAATTAGTGGGGAGGTAACTTAAAACCGGGAGAAGTACATAGAATACCTTTAATCCCATTCGACTTTGAGGAAACTAACATTTCAATATTTCCCATACAAACTGAACGACTGAATCGAAGTTTGCCCGAGCAGCTAGTACTAGATAAATGTCTAGCTACTGTGATGTATAATTTCTAGATATTCATTAGAATGTGAACAAAATGCAAACAAAAGCAGACAGATTTCTTGATAGCAAGAAATACCCAGTTACCGGTGTGATACGCACTCCAGGCTGAACTGTTAAAGTTCTTACGAAATTAAGATAAACTTAGACAATGGCAAGTACTGTACAAATATAATGAGATGGTATCATGAGAGCGGCCAATGGTAAAAGTTTCACTACGTGAATTTAACATTCACCATGACAAGATTATACTGCCAGCTGATAATGGGACTTTTATGTTTCTGTACCAGGGAACTAAGATTGCTCTGATTCCCAAGTTAGTGCTATACTCGATAATTCGCACAAACTTTTATCGTAAAATCCCCAAAAAGCTGTGTCTTTACTTTAAGTTACAGAAAGTTTTCAAACGTATTTTCTAGAATACTAGAAAATACGAATAGAATACGTTTGAAAACTTCTGATCCTCTGCGCTGATCTGGCAGCGCATACCAGGCGAACATAGGTTAAAGGGGTCATTATCAACAATATCACTAGGGGTACGAAGCTGAACAGGGGATCCAACTCTTTCTTAGACCTTAGAGGTAAAGACCTATTCCTGTCATTCGTTGTGCTGCAGTATAATGTTTTGTACTGTCGTGTTAGGGGGTTGGGTAGCCGGTTGACTTCCAAAATGTGTCCAAAATCCCGGCTACATCTACAACATATATGATGTCTTTAAGCCACAGTTGTTTACTGTTATACAGTCAAATCAAAGGAGTAATTCAATTAGAAAAAAAATCCATGCGATTGAATATGTGCCGGCGTAGTCTGGTATTGCAAAATTAGAATAAATTTAAGAGTTCTTGAAGATTTTGCGGATTATCATCGTTAAATTATTCCACGTTTAAAAAATATTATTTTAAAATTTGCGGAAGTTAATTCAAGTGCCAAAATTAAAATAATATTTCAATTTACTTTTTAGCCTCACTTCTTGTCCGAATGCTTGATGTATCTCATTATCATGATCATGCTGGTAAGCCCAACACCACTGCTAGTAATAAAACTAAACTTTTTAAATATTTTCCAGCTGGTCTTGGAGAATTTAGAATTCGTGACTTGAACGACGAGATAAATAAACTTATGCGGGAGAAAAGACATTGGGAGGTGCAGATCAAAGCGCTTGGTGGTCCAGACCATGCTCGTGTTGGACCGAAAATGTTGGATCAGGATGGAAAAGAAGTACCAGGGAATAGAGGCTACAAATACTTTGGTGCTGCAAAAGATTTACCAGGTAAACATTTAAAGCGGATTATTTCTTGGCTTCATTGACAAATAAGATAGTTGCGGATTTGCAGTTACATTCGTTAAAGCATACATATATATTTTTCTCAATATCACCGTTGTTATACGACATAGGTTGAATTGGCTTCCAAAAAGCACATTTATACGCTCAATAATATGTGTCAGTTCCTCTTTATAACGTGCTCATACAGCCTCTTAAGGAGTATTAAGATTCTCTATTGGTCTTGCTATGTCAAAATACATTACACATATAAGTACTATTTAAATTATGCGCTTCGGCTGTATTTGTCAAGCTTCGAAAATCCGAATATGTTTTAATGATATCTACATAGAGTTGTTATTACAAATCTTTGTTGTCCGAAATAAAAAAAAATGTTGTTATTATTATCATTACATAAATAATACAATAATAATACAGCGCTATACAATTATTGATATTGACATATTGCGTGCTGTTACTTCCATCACAGTTAAGGTACTGACGAGTATTGGCGGCTAAAACGACGATCACACATTGGTTTCTTGATAGGTTAAATTCGTAGACACGAAATATACCGAAGCGCATAATTTAAATAGTATATGTGTACTAGAGTGTATTATGTTGAGTAATAAGCTGTAATAAATATTTCAACTACAACTTAGCACAGTCGAGCATTGAAAATTACTGCTTTCGCGCAAGAAATGTAAGATTGAAGAGAAATATACGTTTTTTCTTAAAGTTGACGCTAATAAAACTTTTATTTACATTATCGTTACAAAATATACTCTTTAGCATTGGCACTTGGGGAAATTTCACTGTATGTTTAATTTTCAAATAACACTTGTACTTTTCCGCTCTATTACAATACAATGTATTGTGGAAATGGTGTATACATTATTGTTAGTAATAGTTTAT
Source organism: Calephelis nemesis (assembly GCA_002245505.1). NCBI lineage: Eukaryota > Metazoa > Arthropoda > Insecta > Lepidoptera > Riodinidae > Calephelis > Calephelis nemesis. The sequence continues at coordinate 21,730 of NJDD01002004.1, read as the reverse complement.
TAATATGATGAAATGTGTTTTTTTTTTATTTACTCTTATGCACTCTGATAACGCATAACTAAAAATTACCTGACCTCAGCATTATACGCTACTGAGTATCTATATTTTCTTTATTGAAAAAAAAAACGGGGAGCACTCAAGAAAGAGTAAATAAGTATCTTCACGCCCGTAGTAACGAATATGTAGGCAGAGGTATAAACAGGATACCAAAGATTAATCGAAGGCCAAATCTTTTGACATACCTTTGTATAATAATTATTATTAAATTGATTATGATCAAAGATCCGAAACCGACATGTCTGTATGAAAACAGTGGTGCATGTAGGAATCGTGACACTTGGCACTCGATATTCTCTGCCAACCCTGCAAGAGACATGGCTTGAAGATATGTATGTGTGAAACTCGCTTGCCCGTTTGCCTAGCCATGGTATGAAACTATGCAGGTGTGCGAGAGCTGTTCGAGCAGGAGCCGCCTCCCCCGCCGCGGCGCACGCGCGCGGACCTCATGCGGGACGTGGACGCGGACTACTACGGGTACCGGGACGACGACGACGGACTGCTCGTGCCGCTCGAGGAAGCCGCCGAGAAAGAGGGTGACCACAACATACTGGTTTTTTTTAGAATAATGTAAGGCAAATAAGCAGACAGATTTCCTGACTGTAAGAAATTTACGCCGCCTAGACACCTAAGGTTGTAATGGTGCGTTGCCAATCTGAGGCCGGGATGTTACCCTCTAAACCGGATCATGTCAACAGCAGGCATTGGACGTTATAACGGCAAGAACAGGGAGGGCGGTGGACCCTGGAGTTTTAGTTCTATCAAAGCCCAAGTAGTTGACAGTCATAGATTTTTCTGTTCAAGAAAGATGTAATGTCTTAGTGTTTTACGTTCTTCACGAGAACCGTTAGAGCTAACAAATGTTAGGCCTAATGTATAAGTATAGTACGATAGACCTTACCGTACGTCGTGAAAGAAACCCTATCAAATTGCTGCACATAACTCTATCAGTAGTTATGTGGGTAATAGATATTTTATTGAATCAGGCGTTACTTTGCGGAAATCCATTGTAACAGATGTAAAATAAGCCTTTATTTTGCTAATTCCGCGTAAGCAGTGTAACTATTGTGGCAAATAATCCTTAAAACCACACAGAATGTGACAAGCCTAACTGACGTTCCCACCACCCACCTCCGCGACCAGAACACGAATATAGGAAGAGCTCGGGAAACAATATAAATTGTCACGTTCTTCACATATGACAACCCTACCTAAAGTTCCCACCTCCCACCACCGCCACCAGATCACAAATAGAGTCCGAACACGGGAAATAAAACCACTTATCACGTCCTTCGCCAACTTTGTCGAAGCACTCACCACAGAGAACACCAAATCGCACTCGACGTACTTTTCACCTCGACACCGAGGCATCCTCAGGAAATCGAACGTACCGTACAAACGACGACATACGAGCTCGTGTGGACCCATTTACCCTTTAATTTAATCTTTGCTTTTACGAGCTGTCAGGCGGTAAAGATAGTATATTCTGTTCAAGACTATCACGAGGTAAAGTCGGGTAAAGTTAGGCGTACATACTAAACAAGCACAGAATATAAATCATAAGTGTAACCTTTCATGCATTTTGTTTCCAGCAATTGCAATAGCAGTTGAAGAATGGAAGAGGAACAAAGAACAAAATAAAAATCAAGACTTGCCCGAGGAAGAGAATATTTATCCAGAAGATGTAAGTATAACCTAATTAAGGTTAAGTATGGTAGTACTATTTTAATTATACGCTTCGGCCATATTCGTCAAGCTTAGGAAATCCGAATGTATTTTATAGATATCTGTATAGTAAGTCCGAAGAAGTAGGCAGAGGCACAACCAGGGCACCCACGACTAGCCGAAGATACTAAGTCCCATAATGTGATAGGTGGCAAGCCTATCGCCAACCGGGCACGTTTCAGATCCCGACCAACATTTTTTTTTGTTGGCCGACCCGGGATTAGAACCCGAGACCTCATGCAGTCAAGTCTAACACCCAGACCGCTCGACCACAGAGGCGACTATCTGTATAGAGTTGTTATTACATAATTAATCATTTCGCTTGAATTAAGATTAGGTTAGCCAATTTAAAAATAAAAGTAAAAAGAGTAAAAAGGGGTAAAGCGCATACTTTAAATAGTAGTACTATACCGGTTTAGCTACGAGAAGTCTTTGACTCAGTTCAATTATAAGTTATAGATGTAGTTAAAGATTACTAAACTATTTTTTTGTACTAAAAATGATGTATGTATTGACGGAATAATTTAATTGAGATTAATGATCATTTTTAGCCTGATGACAAACGAATAGAAGACGATGAAGTCAGCATAACGCATGTCGCCGTGCCGTCGCAGAAGGATGTAGAGGAAGCGTTATTAAGGAGAAAGAAACAGGAGCTTCTAGAACGATATGGTTGCTTAGATGTTAAAATTGAAGAGAGCTAGCATAATTAAATAAATAATGATTTCCAATTTACTTTCTCTATAATTACCTCATTTAGAAGAAACATTGCAGTTTTTTTTATTTAAACCGAATCTATAAGAATAAATAAAGCAATTGATCTTTCCTTAAGTTAAAAATATGTGTAATGCAAAAAAAGTAAGTATCTCCACGCCCGTACCCCTTAAGAGGGTGCGTTAAGCCCGCGATTAGCCGATGGAAGATATGTCCCACACTGTAATAGGTGACAAACCTGTCGCCAACTGGACACGTATTCAATCTTGGGCATTGTTGTTTTAAGTATAAAATTAAGAAAACAAAATTTTAGTTGCTCAACCTACGAATCCAATCCGGGAGCACATGTCAAGGCCAACGCTGGACCACCACATCACATAGGTGATATAATAATGTTACATTACATATTTCATTGCGACATGGACTCTACAGATGTTGAGTAGATACTCTCCTGGCGGTAGAGTGCTGTGCAGCCACTTATACCTACCCAGGCATTGCCTAACCTATTCCTGCCGTCATAATGACTGAGTCATGTTCAGGTCCGTAGGGGAAGGTAGCCGGTAGACTTGCACAATAGGCCTTCCATCCCAGTCTTAGGACAGCAACGCGTCGTTAATATCTGTAGTGTTTAAAAGCCACGGTTGTCTTTTACCATCAGGGGAGCCGTGTAAAAAACTAATAATTACATATAATGACACAGACAGACATCCATGTTCATCATACAAATACCTGTTCCTGTCAAAAATCTAAAAAAAAATATTTTCTAGCCCATACCCCTTCCGATTACCTTCTACCTACGACTAGCCGAAGACACTAATCCCACAAAACGGCAGGTGGCAAGCCTATCGCCAACCGGGCAGATATCCAATCCTGGGCAACGTTACTTTTATTAGAAAATTGAAAATACATATACGATTTCTATTTTTTTTGTCCGACCCGGGGATCGAACCTGAGACCTCAAGAACTCAAGTCTGAAGCCGGACCGCTAGACCACAGAGGCGATCAATAATCTAACATAAGGAATATTGGTTTAGTATTTTTCTGTGATTTTTTAGCTGGTAGTCTTGTGCACAGATTACACACCAAGAATGCCTTCCAGCAGCCGACTGAATGAATATTACCACCTTACCTTTTCCTCTCGCCTACATGGTAGACTTAGTGCCACCGTAGCGACAAAACGGTCGCCATTGTCGTGTTACATACAAGGTATCATGCCCGTCATCTTGATGCGTGGCGATCTACAATTGTGGGATTCCGAAGACACTTCTTACACCGCACAACACCTTTGTGGAATCAGTTACCGAGGGCTGTATTCCCTAACGAATGAGTTAGAAACCATCAAGAAAAGAGCGTACTCATTCCTTAAAGGTCGGCAACGCATCTGTGATACTCCTGATGTTATGGAAGTTAGTGGGCGGAGATCACTTTCCATCAGTTGACCCACTTGCTCGTTTGCCGCCTCTTATATAAAACAGGTCGCCAGTAGATTTACACATAGCGTCTATGGTTTCTAATTTATAATAAGCAGGTAGGACGATTATAGCCTACCTGCTTTATTATCTTATACAAAAGATGCATGTTGGTTCGATATTGGAGAAAGAATGATTTAAGAAAGATTGACAAAACAGATGCGAATGTGGATTATTGTAGGTACCAGGGATAGTTAGGTTGATATTTTACGATCAAAACGCTCGAGTTTAATCCGTGGGGGGTGTTGTCTTCAAAACCGACATGTTTGTACGAAAAGAGTTAATGAGTGAAAAGAAAGCTGGGCAGATCTGCATAAGCACATTAGCATTCAAGAAAATTATTTTTATTTTTTTTATGACATTGGAAGGCAAACAAGTAGACAGATTTGCTGATGGTAAGAAATTTCCGCCGCCTAGAGACACCAAAGGTGGTAATGGTGCGTTGCCAACCAGAGGCCGGGATGTTAGGCCTCGAGCAAAAGTAAGTTTACCGGCTACCTTACCCTCCGAACACGTCATGACGTTATGGCGGCAGGAATAGGTAAGGCGGTGGTACCAATCCGGGTCAGTCGCTGCGAAACTCTACCACCTAGTCAGATGTCACGGTGTTAGTGACGGCAAGCCTATGCTCGCCTTTTACGAGCTGCCTGGCACAGGAAGGCAGATGGTCTATTCTACAAATTTTCTACTATTCTATTTTGTTTTCAAAAAGACCGTACCTCAATTATTTATTTTGGATTATCATTTTAATATTCATCCCAATCAGATATTAGATTAGTTCGGCCAATGAATCATTAACGACTTGTCCTTTTCAAATCAAGAAATCTATTTGTGGAGATCTCTTTAAAAAACAAACATTAAATTTTTTAAGTTACATAACTTCTGAACCTTTTTTACTTTTCGTTTCATTATTTTAATTATCAACACACACGGATATGTTATTAGATGAATAACTTGAGGCGGTCAGCGCAAAAGTGGCCTAACCCACATTTTTTATGTTCCGACTTATCTACTGCAATTTATTCAGAACTTTATCATTTTTAATGCTAAACCGGCCTATTCCTAGTTTCATCCTTAGTTAAGAGACGACAATGTAAGCTACGAGCTACAAAAAATGAAATTTATGAAATTAATAAAAATTCAAACGTCATTACGTCAACATTAACTATGTTAAGCTTAGGCCACTTTTGCGCTGACGGCCTCAATTATATTATGATTGTGTTATAGATGTTAGTCAACTATACTAATACCAAAGACAATTTATAGGGTCTAGAGCACCAGCTAAACTTTGAGAAACGGTTTAAAATTGATAACACTTTCGATCTATAATATATAATAATAATAATTATTTCTTAACTAACTTAAATATAAATAACTTTAACTGGACAAGTTACACGAATTAAATCTAACCCCAAATTAAGCAAATTATATGCTTGTGTTATGGGTGTTAGTCAACGATAGTAATACATAGAAATACTTAAAAAGATACCAGAATAAATTAAATAAACACACAGACCCGGAAATGCAGATATCTAAATGTTCATCACACAAATGCCTGCCCCCGTCGGGAATCGGACCCGAGCCTCACGGTCGGTCAATGTAGTTTGGCGTGTAGACTAGCCACTCGACCAACGAGGCGGTCTATGAAAAAATAAGAAAATACAATTTATAATTGGCAGGCTTGGAGGAGATAGGGATTTTGCTGCGCGACCGAACTAAAAAATGTGATAGTAAAACCGTAAGAAAAAGTCCGTGGAACATTCATCGTAAGAAAACGTCTGGAATAAAACCGCTAAATGGACGTGTGCAGGAGCGACAGTTGCTACGCGATCGAACTGAAAACAATGTGATAGTAAAATCGTAAGAAAAAGTCTGGAATAAAACCGTTAAATGAGACGTGCGCAGGCATGAAAGTCGTATACATAAGCGAGTAGTGTATGATAACTTTCTTCCTCTTTCTTTTCATTCTCTCATTCCTTCTCTCTCTCTATTACCACTCCACCGCGCTAATGCATACTCATACTCATGAATTGTGTCGATTCTACATTAGCTGAAGGAACATCGTTCCTACCTGGTGTCCCACGACACCACATCTTTATTTTTATCCAAAGCAAAATACAAGATAGTGGTTATAACGTAAACAAAGTATAAAACTGGTGCCCACCGACCGCAGTTGCAAGCTTCGAATAGTGACGTCGTGAGTCGTACTAGATACGACCTAGCGTGACAAATAAAGCATTTTTGCGGACTTTGTTAAACGAATGTTTAGAAAAATTTGGCAATCATATTTAAAATGCCAACCAATTAGGTTCCCCTTTTTATAAGCACCCTTATATTAAAAATTGGTCGGTCCATTCAAAATAATCCTTACTACTAACTACACTACACTAACGTCTGCCAATACATACAAATACTTACGGCTGTACTCAGACACGTCCATTAACATTTGATCCATCATTGTCACAATTTTGTATTGAAAATTTCGACTGCATATCTCATAAAAGACATAGCTTTTCTGAGTAAGGTCTTTCATTATAGGATTTAACAGCAACAAAAACAACAACACTATTTGCATAAACAATATTTATTTTATGAACAGTTTATCATCAGTGTTACATTTACTTTAAGCAAAATATACACAAATTTTATTACATTAATAATTGTGAGTGTAATTTAAATTAGCGCTATGCTCCTAACATCTACAAAATATAAACAATTACACTAGCGCAATCATTCTCACCCTCCTAGAATATTCGGATAAAGAAGCTATGCAACTGTATAGTCTATTTTTTATAATAGCCCAAAGTACTCAAATTTTGAGACGTCTGTGTTTCTGTGTAACAAAGACTATTGACAAATCTTGGAGTACTTTAGAATATATTTATCAATAAGATGCATTGATTCTATCTTTAAACAAAATTATACAGCAATAATACTTTTGGTATTCTTTTTATGTTACTTTTGACAATTCTGTTAGCACGAAGTAGACTAAATTAAACTAAAATCAATTTAAGGCTATTAAAGATCTTGGTCTAAACATCAAAATTCTAATTTAATCCTAAACTTGTTTTTTTCAAAAAGGTATTACAAATAATTAATTGAAACTAATTTTAATTTAGTTTTGACTAATATGTGCTAGCAGACCTGCAACTATTAGTGAGTCTTATTTTACATTCGTTTCTGTAAAGTGTAAGGTAAATGCGCTATTTTTAGGCGCATGCACATATTTATTCTATTTCAGATAAACCTGTATTTCCATCTTAACCACATGAAAACTGTGAATCATAAGAATTAGACCAGTTTAAAAAAAACTTGTTAAATTGTAAAATAAAATCTTAATCACATACTCCTCACCAAGTATTTTGACAATGTTTGCAATTAAATACAATACAAAATTGGTCAAATCTAAAATATACATAAAGCATTCATCTTACAAATGTAACTCAAAAATAAAAAAAACGTTTAACCGTGGCATTGTTTAATTTTGAGCAAAGCTCAAGCAATATATAGTCGGCCGAGCCACAACCTTATTTCCTTCTGATCATTTTTAATATCCTGTCTACTGATAGAGATAGGCCTGTTAGAGTTTTCTTGCTAAAATATTTATTACTTATTGAAAAATAACAATGGTAACTGATCTAAAATACTTTCACTCGATCTCTTCTTAGAAAGTTTATTAATGGTCGTTAGGCAAAAGTTGCGCGCTCACTAAACAAATTTTAAGTTATCGGTATCTTCTTTAAACGATAGTAATAGAAAAAGACAAAACACTTGTAGTGCTGTCAGATTAGTTTGGACATGACATTTCTACAAACTTTCATCCCTCGGACAAGATCTATAATGTCACGAGTCACATATCCGGATTAATCTGACATGTCTAAAATGCTCCATCTCTTTTCTTTTTGTGTTATTGGAAACTAAACATTAATAAATAAGTTGGTGCTCAGCACTATAATAATTATCAATGTTACCAATTGCTTTTTTATTTTGCTGCCTTATACGTGAGTCTAGAATAAACTCAGCTCTTAGAAATACAATAAACTACAGAAATAACTAAAATATAAAGAATTTTATAACATATTTTAGTTTCATTTGCATATTACATATTTACAACATTTCATATAGTAAAACTCACACTCAGTTGTCCTTGCTACGTATGTTTCTAAATCCCATCCGACAATCTAATATTCGGATCAAATAAAACTAAATGTGTTCTATAAGTACGATTTCAGTCCACCTCGAAAAAATATATATTTAAAACAACTAATGGTCGCCCATTGGTCAAAATTCGACCATAATAAATTTTAATATCTTGTTGATAAGAAAGCCATCTTCATTTCTCAAGACCAACTACTAAGTTTCCAAACTTTATTAATAGTTAGGTCGCCATCTGTGATCTTTTATCGTTATCATCAATATATTTGTGTGTGTCAAATACATGGTAGTGTGTGTAATAATTTATTTATTGATTTAATGTACTTTATAAGCATTATTATTGAAAAATATTAGCGTTTTGCACTTCTACACATAGATTTTATGCTCCTGCGTCCGCGCGAATTTCGTAAAAAGGGGTCCAAAGTTTTGGCATCACGTATTTATATATGTATTGATTAACTAGGATCATAATATTTTTCCATTCAAGCAATGAAAATATCTTCAATGGCTGGTTTTTTTGACTCTCATGTCTTTATAATTTACTCGAAAGCCCTGGATTACGCAGATACGTTTTAAAAGTAATATAATAATACTACACAATGCAGATGTAGAAATTGCATAAACTTCATTTAAGCTTATAACCACCTAACAGTTGTGCCAATAGGCGGCAAATATCCCTTGGCTATCCTTAGTAATGAAAATAATAAACTACTCGACTGCACACATTTATTTTAAAACTAGCTGCTACGGCGAACTTCGTTTCACCTGTTCAGTTTGTATGGGAAAAATTAAAATATTTTTCCTAGTTTCCTCACAATTGAACTGGATAAAAAGTGCCTATGTCCTCCTGGTTCTAAGCTTCCTCCCCATTAATTTTCAGCCAAATCAGTTTAGCCGTTCTTGAATTATAAATAGTGTAATTTACATCAATTTCCTTATTTCAAAATACCTGAATTTGACAGCCCATTCTGTTATCATGTTTGTACAAATCTAATTTTTGATCACTGCATCTCCTATGTAAGGAGGGAAAGAAATTATTAGGAAATATACTAAAGACATATAATATGTAACTTGAAAAGATATTCCTGTATAGTAGGATAAAATTTATGACATTTTGCGTTCCATTCCAACGTTTTCTATAGTGGAATCATGTTATAGACAAAAATAATTATTTATCCCACTTTTGGTAGTAAATTGAAAATTCCCAGCATAAGATACTTGCTTTCTAACGCGGTTGAAGAGCGTCGCATAATGCTACTGAGTATAACTTTCCTTACGCCAGGGGCTATCAAAGCAAAAAGAATTATAAATGCTCCTTGTGATTCCAGGTTAGCGCGTTCAAACAAACCAAAAACAATCCAGTTTTACCACAACTGTAAAAATATTAATATCAATTAAATACCACTGCTGCCACAAATTCTACACTCATTTTCTAAAACACCCCCTCCACAACTTAATACTTACTATTGAAATGCGTACAATTATAAAAATCTACAAGAATCATAAGCTTCGCATTTTTCTAAATACGTATATTATGGATCTTCAAAGTCCCCACTAACTGTCGTGATTGGATAAAATTTCATTTTTTATATGGAATGCAATTAGTAAAGCGGATATCACACTATACCGCAACCCGCGCCGGTCTGCGGTAATGCGGAGTTTAACTTTGTACTGAAAAATCTAGATTTGTACACAAAAACCGCATGCTACCACACACTGCTACCACATCTCCGGCAGTGTGTTATCCGCCTAAAAGAAACTTGTAAATTATCACAAAGTATTAATATTTTTTTAATACAGATTCCTTAAGAATACTCACGGCCAATATGCTTTAGAATTTACAAAAATTAATTATATAATAAATTTTTAGTTCAAGATGACATTGGTATTATTACCGCGGTACTATGTTCTTCTTCTTCTTTTATAAATATGGCTTTCAATCCTTTTTCACGACTTATTTAGCCAATGTCAGTTACAAACCGGTAGTACGTTGTTGGATGAAATATTAAGACGCGCGATAAACAAGTAACTGATCAATAATAATATATCTAAAAATAAATCACCAAGAGCCGTCACATAGTAGCTATTCTGAGTCTATTAAGATAATTTCGTATCTAAAATTTATCCTGGAAATGATATTTAATTGCTTATGAATCACAAAAAACTAAATTAATTTTGATCGCATGTATTCGATATCAATGCTATTTTAGGAAAATTAATTAAGTGGTGTTGGAAATATTTCCTATTGAAGTCGGTTAAAAATGATTAATGCCGCGTGAGCGAGCATTGACTCAGTAGAATAAAATCCGAAATGTCTACCAATAAAGTTAGGGGGACGTTGATCGATTTATCCAACAAAGCAACAAATTCACAACGCATTATTTATTATTCGTTGCTATCTAACCTACACTGTATAACTGGGGCACAATTTTACTAAACATTTTATGATTGGAATAGGTTCTGTTGTTTGGAATCATTCTCGAAGTCGCTCCAAGCGTTATTCAGTTCCATGAAGATCATTTTAGCTATGTTTTCGTTTGGTGTTCCCATTTGCTGGAAAAAAAATATTAGTTTGTAAAAACGCGTTTTTAGATATTGATAAGCTAATTGAAATAACATGCTATGCACGGTGCACCAATGTCATCACGCACCTTTAACGTCTATGGTGTTTAAAGGCCACAGTTGTCTCTTACCATTAAGAGAGCCGTGCTCTTGTTACCTCTTCTCTGACTTAAACAAAACCATTTTTTCGATTATGTTTCAACGAATTTAGGTTTAAATTGTCTCATATGGTTTTCATTCTAACATATACTTACATAGCAGTTATCAAAATTTTAAAATTAAAAATTTTAAAGAACGTTCGACAAAAACCTTTCGTTAAGTACACTTAACGAAAAGTTTTTGTCGGAAAATACAATTCTTAGCTACAGCTAAGATTAATTACGTCAGGCTTTAAACAAAAAAAATCGCATCGAAAAGGTCCATTCGTGTAGGATTTATGTTGCCGCAGATAGAAACGTCAATTATAAAAAAAACACCCTTCTTTCTCTTTTGGTTAAGTCAGAAATACAGCGATTTTCGTCTTATTGCCAAGAATATCAAAAAGTAATTATTTGAGCTGATAAAATTTCAGTACGTAGGTACTTCAGTTTCCCTAAATCGATTTATATGAAATTTGAAGTGCGAGCCTATTTTACAGAGTGCGGTTGCAGTGTTCTAAAATATTTCGGTGTATTGAACAGACTTTGAAATTATGTTTGATTAACATTTTATCGATTACTTAAATATTTTGAACACACTAATTTTAAATTTGTTTTTGTTGGTTTATGAATTGCCTCGTCGACCGAGGCGTCAGCATACACTCCACGGACCAATTGTAAAGCTTTAGTTCAATTTTCTACGGGGGCAGGCATTTGGGTGATTGTATTTAAGGGTCTGGGAGTTTATTAAATTTATACGGTATCTAAGTATTTTATGTATTAGTACCATCGTCTACTACCCATAAAATAAGCATATATTTAACTTAGATAAGTTTTTTTTTATGATATTGGAAGGCAAACAAGCAGACGGATTTCCTGATGGTAAGAAATTCACGCCGCCTAGAGACACCAAAGCTGGTAATGGTGAGTTGCCTACCTGGGGCCGGAATGTTAGGCCTCGAGCAAAAGTAAGTTTACCGGCTACCTTACCCTCCGAACCGGAACACGTCATGACGTTATGGCGGCAGGAATAGGTAAGGCGGTGGTACCAATCCGGGCGAGTCGCTGCTAAACTCTACCACCTAGTCAGATGTCACGGTGTTAGTGACGGTGAGCCTTTGCTCGCCTTTTACGAGCTGCCTGGCAAGGGAGACAGATGGTCTATTCTACAAAGGAGCCCGGACCAACACGGGGGTTAGATCAATATGTGTAATTTTCCCAAGAAAATTTATTATTATTATTATTCAATTTTTAATAATAACTTTGTGATGTGTCTGAGTGATCATTGCAGTTATTTTGGTATCTATTTATGTTGTTTATGTTTATCGCTTCTGTTGCCTAGCGATCCAGGACTTAACTTTATAAGGTCTCGGGTTCAATTTCCGGGTCGGGCAATAAAAAGGAAATGCGGTTTTTCAATATTCTATTAAAAAAAATTGGATGTGTGCCCGGTTGGAGATAGTCTTGCCACCTATCACATTGTGGGGCTAAGTATTTTCGGCTAATAGTGGGTGCCCTAGTTATGCCCCTGCCTACCTCTTCGGGGATATGGGCGAGAAAATACTTTTGCAACACGAGTGTGCAACTAGCTGAGCCTGTTTAGATGAATGCTATGTCACCTTATCTGGATGCACGGCGAGACAGGCCTTCCTGTAGTTCTTCTTAACGTCAGCGGGCGAGACGAGCTGCGCCATGTCACAGCGGACCCAGCGACAGTCGGCCCACACGACGGTGTGCAGCGAGCACAGCAGGGCGCGGATGTTCGCCTTCTTGCCCTCCGTCTGGACAGTACGGATACACCTTTCATTCATTTATGTGTACTAGTGGTCGCCCATTGGTCGAAATTCGACCGTCATCATATTTAATATGTTGTTGATAAGAACGCCATCTTCAGCTCTCAAGACCAACTACTTTATTTCCAAACTTTTTAGTGCGCCATCTGTGATCTTTTATCGTAATCATCAATATATTTGTTTGTGTGTGTCAATTGCATGGTAGTGTGGGTAATGTTTTATTTATTGATTTAACGTTCTTTATAAACATTACTGAAAAATATTAGCGTTTTGCACTTCTCCTAAACATAAAATATAAGTGTGCCAAATTTCATACTCCTCCGTCAGCGCAATTTTTGGTAAAAAGGGGTCCAAAGTTTTTGCTTCACGTATTAATATTATGATTAGTAGCGAGGAGAGGTTTTCTTAAATCAGCGGAAACCGGATTATAGTTGAAGCAGTGCTTTTTTGTGAAACAGAAAACCCGAGGAACAGGTAAGAATCTTAAAAAAACATTCAAGTTCAAGTTACCTTAACGATTAAAGATCTTCAATGCGCGGATAAAACTCTGTTCAATAGCTTTATTAACGGTACGCTAAGATGGCTGGTTTGACATTTATATTAAACACAAGCAAACTCGGCAATCTCCGTTTCGCCATTCTGTTTTCCTGCTTTTCTTTTGAGATTTTTACTAAATTTTGTTTGATATAAACCTCACGGAGCCCGAGACCTTTCTAACAAATGCAAAACCGTGGAAATCGGTTCGTGCGTTTTGGAGTTATAGCGACAGGAAGGAAACGCGATTAATTTATATAGATTATACCATATTTACATTTTATTAAAAAAAATTAATGCCCTATTACCTATATTATAATAAATACAAAAACTCACAAATTCGACTTATTATATTTGATTATATATTTTTCTAAAATAAATTTACATTCACATTACCACTGTAATATGTCAAACCGGCCAACATACCGTGCCGCTAGTATAACTATCGTAACAGGGACGTATATTGAAATAAGTTGCTAGAACTTTTCAAAACTCAAATCATTTTTTTAATCCTTATCTGTTTCACAAGAAAACTACTGCATTAACTTTAATCAAGTTTTCACTATTTTAAGAGTAAGGGTTGAATTTAAAATAATGCGTCTCATGTTTCAGTCCGAAAGGTAGAGTAACCGGTAGCATTGTATAATCGACGTACACTTCCAACCAATGGCGATAGGCTTGCCACCTATCACATTGTAAGACTTAGTATCTTCGGCTAATTGTGGGTGCCCTGGTTGTGCCTCTGCCTACCCTTCGGGGATATGGGTGTGAAGATACCTCCAACCAACAATACAGCTATTGCCTTTGCAAGTCTGTCTCTTTCTGTTCACTGTCTTCTCATATAAAAAATATTATCCTAATCCCGAAAAGGTATTTTATGATACATTAAACTCAAGTCAACTCAACATTCTAATTTACTACGGTTCAACAAAATTCTTGACCAGAGGAAACTGCCATTTCGATTATAAACTCTACATACCCATTCGTGTATTTTCAACTTCTCTGGATCCATTTCTTTAACCATCTCCTCTTTCCTCATGGCATTTATTGTCTTGGGACCGGTGTCTCGCTTAGCGAAATCGTAACCTTGGCTACCCAATAAATCTCCAAAGACATCTGTCGATTTTTTTGATTTCTCTTCTGCGGGAGTTTTTGCCGGCTCAAAATGGGTACGACTGTAAAAAAGATATGTCGGGTGTACATTAGTTTATATTTTATTTCTAATCTATTTGCATAACATACGCGGTAATTTTTAATTTTATAAGTACCTCTTCCTGTGCATTAGTGATATTTTGTAATATACATGCCCAGACCGTCCATGGACTGTTTCAAATTTTATCGAGTAAAATGTTATTAAATAAACATAAGATATTGTGTTATACGTATTTTATTATTATGCATTCTATTATTTTGTGTAACATGTGATTAGGTACATAAAAATATGGCTTATGGGATATTGTGAGTTCCCGTATTTTTTTCTCCTCAGGAATCTCATAAAATTACATAAATTATACGTCATATATTACCATCACATTTATACATTTGATATAATTAATACTACATTACTAATATCAAATAGTTAGGTTCAATATACAGATTTTTGTTTAATGGCATATATCGCGTACAATAGTCAGAAAAAAGTAAAGATATTGTTAGTACCTGTAGTCGGGT
>NJDD01002002.1:97747-107986 GCA_002245505.1 Calephelis nemesis | reverse complement strand
CAGATATACAATGCGAATTTGGATGGATGTAGGTACCCGGGGAGACCAAGGCTGAAATTTAACGGTCAGATCAATCGGATATTATCCGAGGGTGATGTCAAGAGTCTCCGAAACCGGCGTATTTGTATGAAAGGGGTAATGAATGTGAAGGAAGCAAGACAGGTTTGTCAGGATCGTGAGGTCTGGCACTCGATACTCTCTGCCTACACGGTAAGGGACTTGGCGTTGACTTGTATGTATGTACATACCCTACCATTTAGATTCATATCCTGATTTTACAAGCAACTTTCCTCCATTTTACGGTAGACAAGGTAAATTAATTTATATTCTAAAAATTGTTTGTATTAATAAATAATCATGTAACTAATCAATACAATAAACAGTGTGTAAATAGTAAGTAAACAATTAAATTAACTAATTGATTAACATTAAACTTTTAAAATATTTGTACACCAAAAGTTGGTAGAATATGTAGAAACACCTAAATAATTTTGTAACATCTTTGTAACACTCATATTCTGCAAATAAATATTTTTCCTTTTTCTTTTCTTTCTTTCATTTACTTTTACAGTTTTGAAAGGTATTTAAAAAAATGTATTTGGAGGATAAATGTATCTTTCTTATGAACTGCATTATTGTATTAATATAGGTAAATGAATACTATAATTTACTAGTGGAACTGGCAAACTGAACTGGCAAACTTCGTATCGCTAACACAAAATTCAAGTGTGTTTTCCCCACTTTCTCTGCAATTTTTCGGGTTTTCTATACTTATAGAATAATATGTCCTGACTGACATCATCACCGAGCAAAAACTGTTAGAGTGACAACAATGACATTTGGTGAGTGGGGTGGTATTATTGAATAGACACCCACTAAGGACGGAATTTTGGAAATTCTAACCCTAAGGTGAAATAGGGATTGAAAGTTTTATATGGAAGGCTGTAATTTTTAAGTTAGAAATATAAAACTTTAATTTTGGGCTACTTGTTCAAAATGAGTAGATATGTATTTTTAAAAAACAAGCAGACGGATTTCCTGATTGTAAGAAATTCCCGCTGCCTAGAGACATCAAAGGTGGTAATGGTACGTTGCCAACCAGAGGCGTTTAAGCGTTTCTGGAAATCCTACACTTAAGGGTTGAAATAGTGGTTGAAAGTTTGTAGGGATTAAAATATCTATATCTTTATATTTTTTATTATAATATCTAATCTATTGATTAAAATAAATAAACACGTATTAGAATAGGAATAAATTATTCATACAGTTCTTAATTTTAGAAAAAAAGAAAAGAAAAAATTGTTATTTGCGGAATATAAGTGTTACAAAGATGTTACAAAATTATTTAAGCGTTTCAACATATTCTACCAACTTGTGGTATGCAAATATTTTAATAGGTTTTAATCCAATTACTAGTTTTAATTATTTAGTTATTATCTACAACACACTGTATTTTGTATTTATTACATGATTATATTTTATTAATACAAACAATTTTTATAATGTAAATTAATTTATGGTAGATAACCGTAAACTACCACCGTTTCCAAACCCTAGCAACGGGAGAAGAAACGGCAAAACAAACTCCTCGGCAACCAATCGTCAACTTCAGTTCATAAAACATATTAACTTCTATTCGAGCAAAGCCGCGGGTAGCAGCTAGTCTCTTCATAAAATCCTTCTCCTGACAATAGATAACATACCAAAAAAAGAATAACCAAAATTGTTTCCTTAAGTGAAAATTGCAGAAAAAAAATGTCCTGTTTTGAGCTAACAAAAATGGTCATGTCATTCATAATAAAGCGTCGTGTTCTAGGTGTATACCATATGATCAAAGCATAAACCTCCAAAAAAATGGAGAGTTCACTTTTAACAAAGTTCTTTTTGATATGTGTATAACTTTTAATTGCTAAAACACAGCGTTCACAAAGCGACATCAAAAAGAAAAAGTACTTTGTTCTTTTAAATAACGAGGAACAAAAATTTATATATGCAAGGGACTAGACATATTGTGATAACATATTCAACAGTGGCTTTTCGCAGGAAGGTAGATTTTCTTTTTTTTATGATAATGGAAGGCATTTTCTGAGGTCTGGCGGTTCAGTTGTCGGACTTGACTGCTTGAGGTCCCGGGTTCGAATCCCGGGTCCAGCAACAAAAAAAATTGGGTTTCTCCAATTTCATAACAAAAAAAATTTTGCTCGGGATTGGATATGTGCCCGGTTGGCGATAGGCTTGCCACTTATCACATTGTGTTACTTGGTGTCTTTGGCTAGTCGTGGGTGCCCTGGTTGTGCCTCTGCCTACCTCTACGGGGATATTGGCGTGAATTTCCCCGTGGGCTACGTGTTAAAAATGAGTAGATATGTATTTTATTTATGACTTTGGAAGGCAAACTAGCAGACGGATTTCCTGATGGTAAGAAATTCACGCCGCCTAGTGACACCAAAAGTGGTAATGGTGTGTTGCCAACCTGAGGCCGGGATGTTAGGCCTCGAGCAATAATAAGTTTACCGGCTACTTTACCCTCTGAACTCGAACACATCATGACGTTATGGCGGCAGGAATAGGTAAGGCGGTGGTACCAATCCGGGTGAGTCGTTGCGAAATTCAACCACCTAGTCAGGTGTCACGTACAAAGCGAGAACAGATTAAGAGATAGGTCAGTATTAACTAGATTCCTGGTGGTAGAATGCTGTGCCGCAACTTGCTTGGGTAGTGATTCAATGCCTTTCCGATTCCTGCCGCCATAATGACTCTGTCATGTTCCAGTTCGTAGGGTGTGGTAGCCGGTAGATTTGCACCAAAGGCTAATATTCCCGCCGCAGGACGACTACCTGTAACATCTTTGGTGTCTATAAGCCACGGTTTTCTCTTGGAGACTCGTGTGCTTGTTCATTATCTTGTTAAATAAAAAATAGACATTATATTATAACACAAGTTAAACAATGATAGGTCTATCACACAAAAAACCTATAAAAACTAGAATAGTAAGTTTCGTTTTATTTATATACAAATAAAGTTATTTCTACACATTTGCGTAAAGCGATAAAAGTACAAAGATATACAAATTAGTATGTCTTAGGGTATTTCCTCAGCTTTGTTTGTCTTTGTTTTTGGGTCAGCGGGTACAAATCTCCTTTGGTAGAGATAAGCTCGCTCATTGTACTTTAATCTCTATTAGTCTTATAAACATGGACTAGCTTAGAAGTAAAATTAGATTTACATTAAAGTCTGTTTCACGTTATGTAAATAGACTAAAATACCAAATTAAACCTTGGAGTACTTTACTCCATGTCTATTAAAAAGACGATATATATAAAAATATTTATTAATAACGTTACTTCTACATAAAAATACCTAACTCTATTTTTCCAAGACATTCCATGATTGAATATTAACTTTAAAATGGATAAAAACGCAAAAAAACCCGTGCAAAAACAAATAAGTGAAGTTAAAATTGTTAGTCGCTTCTGTGGTCTAGCGGTACCGGGTTGAATTTTGTCAATCTAATAAATAAAAATTGTGTGTATCTTTTTAAAAATTTTATCTTTTGCCTTATTTTACATTTGTAGACAAAATGACACTAACCATAGAAATAAAGAAATATTGTGAATAAAGTTGTCAGTTCTGATGCAAACATACGTAGATGTCCTTATTTTTACTTAGTTGGTGCCTTTTTTTGAAAAACTAAAATGTTATCTATAGCTAACTTCATCATGTCGGTTTTTCGTGACGGTGTGCGCGCGCATCGTAAAAATTTACCCTCATCATTTTTTCCTAACGCGCCAAAAGAAGTATAACTTCAACAACTATTGGGATTCGATATGTGCCCGGTTAGCGATGGCTCTCTACCACATTGTAGGACTTAGCGTCTTCGTCTAGTCGTTGGTGTTCTGGTTTTGCCTCCGCCTTCAGGCGTGAAGAATATTTTAAAGTGTAATTGTGTAAGTGTTGTGTAGTGTTAAAGTGTATTGTACAATCTAATTTCATGCTTATGTTTTTAGATGCTAATACGACAGTCACAATTTTATTTACAAACTGTCTGTGATTATACGTAACAATCAGTCAATATAACTGGACCGATAATAGATTTTTGTGATACTACAGCATGAATAAGAAGACAGATTTCCGATAAGAAAGACTCGTCGCCTATATTTTTTCATTTTACATTTTTTATTTTATTTTATGATTTCCTGATGGTAAGCAATTCACGTCACCTAAAGACACCAAAGGTGGTAACGCACACACGCACCACGTTGCCAACCTGAGGCCGGGATATTAGGCCTCGAGCAAAAGTAAGTTTACAGGCTGCCTAATTAAAAAAATTCCGTACCGAAATCGGTCCATCCTTTCAAAAGTTTTTTTACCACCAACAGACAAACACATACTCGCACACACACACTCACACACTAACAGACACGCAAAAGTTATAACACCGCTCTTTTCCGGTGGGGGCTAAAAAAGAACCCAGAATAGGCTAGTCAAAACTACCGTTGCGGATATTGTGATAAAATAAGCGGTTGCCTATCAGAAGCTAGTTAGAAGGTACGAATTTGTCCTAAATTTATCTGAAGGGCCTAGGACTAGATGGAAATGTATCTTTATTTACTGGGATTTAGATAAAAGTATCCCTATCCGCTAACACTCGAAATTGAAGCAAAGAGGGACAGTGAAGTGGAAGAAAATGAGGTCAATATTTCGTGTTACTATTCCTATTTGGTTTTGATAATGACTGCTTGAATGTTCGAGTCTGCGAGCGCGCCGTCTCGTGTGCTGTTTGATGTTTGAAATAACAGATTATTGGTGAAGTAGGTTACAAAGACATACTCAACCCTTTGTCTATGTCTCGTTTGAGCCGTTTATGTCACTTCACTTTACGTCAGAAACACGAGCTCGTTGCAATTATGCCCGCTTAGGCCCTCCACATACATTCGGAATTCCTTCATGGAATTCCGATTCGTAATTCAGTAACGCAAAGCCATACAATTCAATAGACTTGCCACTAGACTAGTGTACGGTAGATAGGACTAAAAATTAATCTACCTTTAAATTTATTTATAATAAGTCATGAAACTTATGTTTATAAGTAAATAAAATATTTATTGAAATATAAATAAGTGCTGCGATTTAAATGTGTTTTAATATAAATATAAAACTTCTTTAAATTTACTTAAATATTTGCACACCACAATGTGGTTGAATATATTGCATTCTTAAATATCTTTGTAACAACTTTTTAACACACATATTCCGCAAATAAATAATAATCATTTTCATTTAATTTTCGTTTCATTTTCGTTTCATTTTCATTTCATTTCCGTTTCATTTCATTATCATTTCATATTATTTCACGCAATCAGAAATTTTCTTTACGGAATTTCTCCGTTTTGAGATTCCAAAAGCGGGCCAGTTCGCTCGGAATCGCGTGACGAAAAAAAACATTCCGAACGCAACGTATCCTTAAATTACGTATTAGTCGCCACACACGTTCAAAAATTCCGTACGTCCTAACCATGATTACTTTATTACCTACATTACCATGTTATAGCCATACCTGTCGACATTTTAGATTAAAACTTCAAAATTTAGCCAAGTTTAAGAAATGTATAATAAATGTTATAAATAAAATATACATTTTGATGTATATTTGAATTTTAATTTATAGCTTTACAATATTTAAATAATTATATTACTAATTATTATTACTTGTCATTTTTCTGTGACACAATAATAGCGATTTTTTCTTAAATGTGTACTTCATGGCATTGTTCAACGATACTTATTTCTAAATTGATGAAACAGCTGTGTGTGAAGATTATGTTCTGAAATCTCGAAACAGCTTTCCGCAAAGGATCCTTAGGCACAAATGGATCAGCAGGGTTACTCATAAAGCTCTTTGTCAAACAAATTGGAAATTGGAAGCGGAAAACATGTCATTTTAAATAGTCTTGAATACAGTACTAGCGGTATATTAACATTTAATTCCAAAAAACTCTACGATTCCGATTAAATATTTTTTTTGTTTATTATCAACTAACCGTTAATAATTCGTCAGTGTTGTATTCAAGAATACCTAAAATGATATCTTCGATTTCAATTTCCAATTCTGCATGAATTGAGATTCAAGAGTAGCCCTACAGGTCAGCTGACAACGGTTCACAAACAGATCGAGTGCTTGACCCGTTTGTGATTCGACTGTGTTAACACTCTGAGATCTAGTCTCGTTTTCTGTTTTTATTTTAACTAGTGGCCGCCCATTGGTCGAATTTTTACCATTTTAATATTTTAATACCCAAATTTTAATATCTTGTTGATAACAAAGCCATCTTCATTTTTATAGACCAATTACTTTGTTTCCTGAATAGTTAGTGCGCCATCTGTGATCTTTTAACGAAAACTTTAATATAGGTAGTTGTTTATGTGTGTCAAATGCATGGTAGTGTGGGTAATGTTACATTTATTGATGTTATGTACTTTATAAGCATTATTGTTGAAAATTATAAGTGTCATTAATAATTATGTATTATATATTTATTAATATATTAATACGTGAAGCAAAAACTTTGGACCCCTTTTTACGAAAACTGCACTGACAGAAGAGCATAAAATTTGACACAATTATAGTTTATGTGTAGGAGAAGTGCAGAACGCTAATATTTTTTTTTAATAATAATGCTTATAAAGTACATTACAAACACAAACAATTATACAAGTATAGACACAAACAATTATATTGATGATAATAACGATAAAAGATCACAGATTGCGCACTAAAAAGTTTGGAAACAAAGTAGTTAATCTTAAGAAATGAAGATGGCGTTTTTATCAACAAGATATTAAAATTTATTATGGTCGAATTTCGATCAACGGGCGACCACTAATAAATATTATTTGATTTGTTTTAAAATTTGCATGAGCACGGTACATTAGTATTTTGTTGAAATACGGTATGTCAGTAATACATCAATCTCTCTACAATACCTGTTACTTTACAGGTTTTGCTGAAAACGATCTCTTAAAAACATTGCATGAAAAAAAGACATCTTTTGTTTGTTATTTTTTGGTTTTTCCTTTCAAACACAAAAGTAATGCATTTTCTTTATAAACTATATTTCAATTTTTATATTGCACTAGCGGCCCGGTACATGCTTCGCTACGTTTCCGACCGCATGAATTACATTACACAACAAAAGAAAAAAAGCAACTGAAAAAAGTTTCAATATTTTAGCACAAAATACCCATTAACAAAATGATCCGCCATTTATTGAATTCATTTGTTACAGAAAAATGCGATAAATGAAGAACTGCTCGGCCGATTTTATGCAAACTTTCCAAAAAAATGTCTACTAAATAGTCCGAACAAAGCTTAAAAAATTGGTTCAGATAGGTAAGTCCGTTCTTGAGCTATAAAATTACAATTAAAAGTGGCATTACTTTTTATATATAAAGATTTGAAAATGATCTTATATGAAGAGAAAATATCCAAACAACTTCCCAACTTCCGCAATCATAGTATTAATGGAATATGAATCCATATCTATTTTCTGGACCACGCACTGACGTCACAGGACGTTTTCCAATATATGTTTCAGCACTCGCTAAATAATCAGTTTCGTATATTATTGTGGAGGTTCCCGAAATAATCTTGCCTTATGGTTTTCATCTGGCGAATACAAATCAAATTGTGCAACATTTTGGCTTAAAATATTAACATTTTTCTGTTTTAATATATATCAATAACTACGACAAGTACTGACATAAATTTCCAATCAACTTTAGTTTTCAATTTATCTGTTACTAGCGGCCCGCCCTGGCTTTGCACGGTTGTGAAATATACATAAAAACCTTTCTCTTCAATCACTTCATCTATTTAAAAAAAACTCATCAAAATCCTTTGCGTAGTTTTAAAGATTTAAGCATACAAAGGGACATAGGGAAAGAGGAAGCGACTTTATTTTATACTATGTAGTGAAGATTTTGTAAATTCTAAACGTTCTTTATGTGGATTTAATTGAGGATCTAATATGTATTTATTAGTTGTCTTGTGTTATATAAAGACATTGAAATCGGTTTTTGCAATAATATTGTGTTTAACTTGTAATATAATATAATGCTAAGATGTTCTTTTATGTTTCACGATAATGAACATGAACACGGCTCTCCTGAAAGTAAGAGATAACCGTCTCCTATACACACCATAGATGTTGTAGGTGCGTCGCTATCTTATGGTCGGGGTGTAAGGCCAATTGTGCAAGTTTACCATTTACCCGTACGTCTGGACCAGAACATGACAGAGTCATTATGCCGGTAGGAATAGGTGAGGCGGCAGATTATTATCCGGGTAAGTTGCTACACAGCACTCAATGGTCTTATTAGTGATGACCTATATTTTACCACTGCTCGCCTATTACAAGGTGTCTGACAGAGAGGTAAATCATCTATTATACTCAGCGGACCCGGTCCAACACAGGATAAATTACACATTACCTTGTGACTAAACTGGAAAACTACACTAGTGAGCACTGATATTGTGGCGGTAGGAATAACTAAGATACATTCAGCGATAAATTTCGTTGTCGGGCTCTAATAAGTAATAACCAAATCTGACTGGCTGTTAGTTGGAAACTCCAGGAAGCTAAATTACCAAATTATTCCACTACCAAGTAAAATGGACATTACCTTCACCAAATAAGACACACTATCGCCTCTGTAGTCTAACGGTTCAGGTGTTGGACTTGACTGCATGAGGTCCCGGGTTCGAATGCCGAGTGGGCAACAAAATGAAAATTTGGTTCTAATTTTCTAATAAAAAAAACGTTGCTCGGGATTGGATGTGTACCCAGTTGAAGATAGACTTGCCACCTATCACATTGTGGGACTTAGTATCTTCGGCTAGTCGAGGGTGCCCTGGTTGTGCCTCTGCCAACCTCTTCGGGGATATGGGCGTGAAGATACTTGTTTTTTCAAACAAGACACATAATAAATCATCATACTGCGTCAGATTGTTACTTAAGTTAACAACTAAAAGTAAAAATCCCCAATTTCAATAAAATTTCTGAGTTCTTTCTTCAGTTTTTGGCATTCCCGTAAGTATTTTGCCATATGTCAAGTAGGAATTTGCATCAAATTAACCAGTTTACCAAAATCGGGTTTCAATTATTCAAAATTAGTAAAAGGTCGTCAATAAAAGTCATGTCGGGTCTTGAGTAAAGCGGTGGCCTCATTACTCAAGCTCATATAGTGAGATTTGGTGGCAACTGGGCTTTACTTTTCTCTCGACGGAGCCAAAGCTCCGATTCCTGAGTTAAGCCGTAAAATCCAAAGAAACTTAAGTCAGTTTATTTATTTTCTTTAAAAGTCGTAAAAACTAATATTCATAATGTACAAAGATAAAGGAGCTGTCAAAGGCAACGTATTAGAAATGACTGAGTTTTTACTTTTGCAAAGTCCTTGTTAGACCGCAGGCGAAATTAAAATGAAGCGTATCTTTTTCCGAGATATAGAATATAATAATCATTTTCCTATCATTATTAAGTAAATAATAACATTCGACTATCGAAATGCGATCGTTTGCTACGTATCAAATAACACAAATTAAGGACACAATTGTATGTTTTCAGCGTTTTTAGATGTGTATTCGTATTCGTATTGTAGATGTGTATATACTCAATTTTTGAAGTTATACTTAATTTGGCGCGTTAGGAAAAAATGATGAGGGTAAATTTTTACGATGCGCGCGCACACCGTCACGAAAAACCGACATGATGAAGTTAGCTATAGACAACATTTTAGTTTTAATGAAATATTAAATAAACTTTATTTAACTAAATAATACATTAAAAATAAAACTTTTAATGTATTAAATACCTTTTTTCTATGGTTAGTGTCATTTTGTCAACAAATCCTATTAATATTATAAATGCGAAAGTTTGTATGTATGGATGTATGGATGTATGGATGTATGGATGTTTGTTACTATTTCTCGCAAAAACTACAAAGCCGATTACGATGAAATTTGGTATGTAGGTAGCTGAAGACCCAGAATAACATATAGGCTACTTTTTATCCCGGAGTTCCCGCGGGATTGGGACTTACGCGGGCGAAACCGCGGGGCGCAGCTAGTGTAAAATAAGGCAAAAGATAAAATTTTTAAAAAGATTTTTATCTTATTACGCCGAAGAAGTATAACTTCTAACGCGTGTACATAAGTACACACACAATTTTTTTTGTTTTGCT
>NJDD01002002.1:60840-79115 GCA_002245505.1 Calephelis nemesis | reverse complement strand
AAAGTGACATTGAAGTGTGTATATAGATAAATAGATTTGTTTAAAATTGGGTCTATAGAAGATAACTAAAGAAAAGTCATGGAAAGTTGGTCATGCACGTCTATAGCGAAAGGGTATACATATGTGTTACCGACTATTAAGCTTAAAAATGGTTAAACTCTTTAAATCAGGGGTGGGCAAATTACGGCCCGCGGGCCGGATCCGGCCCTTGAGAGGTTTTAATCCGGCCCGCCGAGGGTTTTTTTTAAAAAAATATGAACCTCCTCAAAAAAATGAATGGTCGAAATGTTAAAAGACTATTGAAATTTGGACAATTAAGATACTGAATCGATACTTCAAACATATATATTGCGTATTTCATATGTTAAGACTTCATAAATAAATTTTATTTTAATAAAGGATTGTAAAATAAAATAAAAATGCCTTATGTTATCTGTATACAACGTTTTAGATATAATCGTAATATTAGGTGTTTTAATAAACCGGCCCGCATCTAGATTAATTATAATTTACTGGCCCACCACTAGATTTTTTTTAACTTACCAGCCCGCGGTCAAAAGAATTTACTCATCCCTGCTTTAAATAATCTCATATCTGGCAAGGAAAACTAAGTAATGTAGTGAGTGAACATGTGTACATGATTATGTCGTCATCATAAGTGAAAAGTGTATGCTATAATAAGTTTAAGTCAAAAACCATTAGTCGGGTCATGATAAAATTAAATGATTATATTAAATTTTAAAAAGAACTATCAAAATCGGTTAGCTATAGACAGGGTGATCTTGTAACAAATATTAAAAAAAAGCATACAGTCGAACTGAGAACCAATACGTAAATATACAGAGAAATAAAAAATGTGTACGTGTACTAGCGTACACTCGTAAGAAGTGAAGAAGTGAAACTTCTTTATGACGTTATTTTTCAAAAAATAATTTACGATATGCAACTTTACAGAAATTGGTTAAATAAAGTTTATTGCGAATCCGTATTCCGCTGGAGAAAGTATACTTCGAATCACGCGTGGTAGGGATAAGAACAAAGATGGCGCGTAGCGGAAAAATGTGACGCGTAACGAAAAAATGTTACACTAAATTTTTTTCCAACCCCGATAAAGAAGTTTCACTTCAATAAAGAAGATTTTTATGAGTAGGTTAAAAATTAAAGAGCGAAATTTTAAGATACGCTGTGACACTTTTAACGGTTTCACAACAACTGATTTTGGTGGTTCGTTTTTAGTAAGATAGGTCAATACGAGATGGTTCCACATTAACTTTATTTTGATGCGACTAGTAGTTCTTAATAATGCATATTTTGAAGTGAAATCTTCTTTAGCGGCGTTGCGCACTTATTTGGAATGGGTAAAAACTTCTAAACTCGAGTCAGGATACGTGACGGCGTTTCGTAAGACGGCGCAGGGCGCTTGCGCAAATAAGACGGTGCAAGGCGTTTGCGCGAATTCGTGTTGTCATGTTTGTGTGCGAAAGCGCATTTAATGAATATTGTATTCTACCACATAAATGATAGTACTTTCATTCTGATAATTAAAGAAATTCGTGTAAAATTATTCCTTAACCATTCCAAAATATCAAAAACGCACAACGTTAATATTCAAGTTTTCATTTCTGCCAGCACTCCCGGAGTGCAACCCGTCGATTTTTTTTCTCTTATGTTGACGACCTTAACATTGATTGAAGATAGATGAGGTCATCAACGTAAGTGAAAAATGTATATATTGTTAAGTGTAAGATTTACTCAAACCGACTGTCCGGCTATTTTGGAACCATAAGCTACGAGTATCTTTCGAAAAAAGAATGAAAAAATCGCAGCATGGTTCTAATGAAATGGTTTGATTCAGTTTTTCTGCGCTTAATCCTACTAATATTATAAAGTTTGTGGGTATGTGTGTGGGGATGTTTCACGCTCGAATGGCTAAACGGATTTGTCTAGAATTTGGAAGACAGATAGATTGTGACCTGGATAAACATTTAGGCTAATTTTAATCCCGATCGCGCAGCGAGTTCCTGTGAAAACGCGGGCTAAGCCGCAGGCAACAGCTAGTTATTTCATAGCGCGCCTAAAGAAGTATAACTTAAAAAAAGATTTTGCGATTAGAAACATTTTCACTATAGTAAGCAACGTAAAGTATCAATAGCGTTATATCGAGGTATTTTTTCCTGTAGTAGGGGTAATAGAGGTATCGAAAGCTCTATTCTTGTTGTTAGTATAATTATATCGTCGGAGGTAGGGGCCTGTCGAGCTGATTGGTCATTAGGAGCGATTGTAACGACTCACCGAACCTGATCAGTCCATATAATTGGATCCGATTTATAGTTTTTTCATTGGATCAATAACGCTGTAAAAATACAAGGGTTTCAAACTGTTATCTTCTAAGTATCAGTATCTTTTAAAGTGTCTTCTAGTGTCTTTTATTTAAAGTATCTTCACGCCCATATCCCCGAAGACTTAAGCAGAGGCACTACCAGGGCACCCACGACTAGTCAAAGACACTAAGTTCTACAATATGGTAGGTGGCAAGCCTATCGCCAACCGCGCACATATCCAATCCCGAGCAACATTTTTTATTGGAAATTTGGAAAAACCACATTTTCTTTTTGTTGTCGGAACCGGAAATCGAACCCGGGACCTCTTGAAGTCAAGTCCAACACCTGGACCGCTAGACAACAGGGGAGACCTTCTTCATATCATATCTTTTTCTGATTGTAAGAAATTCTTTTAACGATCTAAGGCATTAAACAATCCCACAACTGACCTGTTGACAAGAGACAACCGTAGCCTATATGCCTAAGATTGTAGGCGCAAGTCTATCAGCTTTTCTAACCTCCAAAGAGGAAGACGGCAATGCTTGATACTATTACTATAGAGACATAAATAGGTTAAGCGGTGGGTTAGGTACCCAAGCAAGTTGCTGCATAAATCTACCACTAAAAAATATCTGTAAATAATAGAGATTTAAACAGTGCGTTGCCAATTTAAGGGATACTTATCCTCTATGTAAGAATGTTACCAATAACCACCAAGACTTTACCAAGTTTGGGTTATTTTTTTATTGATAAAAGACGACAGTGATCTATAGACACCATAGATGTTGTAGGTGCGTTTTTGTAGCCGAGGCGTTACGTCAATTGTAATCCTGCAACCCTATCCTCTAGACTGGAACATGCCACTTTAAGGGCAGAACCAATAGGTGAGGTAGTGGATCCCTAGCCGGATACGATGCTGCATATCACTCTGCCATCATTGGTCGAGTTACTCATTTAATCTTTGCTGGTCTCTTACAACCTGCCTGTCAGAAAGGAAGGTGGTCTTTTCTACATAGGAGACCGGAACCAACCCATGGAAAATAGTAGCCCTCCAATTTTTAACAAAATCGGTTCAGCCATTCTTGAGATGTAAATAATGAAACTAACACGATTTCTTTTCATGTATATACTAAGATTAACAATGAAGTTATATCAACTGAAAACGATGAATTGTGTTACTTGTGTATGGAGATAGCAGAAAAGAGAGAGATATACGTTTCCTTTTATTCCGATATACGAGTAGCCAGAAGGTGTAGTAGAACTATTTAAATTACGCGCTTCGGCTATATTCGTCAAGCTTCGGAAATCCGAATGTATAATCAAAGACATCTATATAGAGTTGTTATTACATTATTATTACATAAAACTAAAAATTTAGATTAGGGCAGTCAATTTAAAAATCAAAGTATAAAGTGTAAAAAGAGTAAAAAGCCAAAGCACATAATTTGAATAGCAGTACTGTACTGGTCGGATAATTAAATAACTTTTTTCCATATGTCTGCATACTAGCCCTGAAGTATGCAGGTTGATGGGGCACGTAATTAATTGGTTCAAAACAGAGAGCTTTTCAATTTGACGCATTTTCAGTATAATGCAATTTCATACGGTGTTATCCTGGGCGATATTAAATTCACTCGAAAGCCGACGCTTATGAAAATTATTGGACGTGACACAAGTGGTAGTGTGAATGATTTTGGTGTGATTATGAAGCATTCTTTTTCATGTGTTAATATAATATATGGTAGTTTTCGCCTCTGTGGTCGAGCGTTCCGGGTGTTGGACTTGACTGCATAAGGTCTCGGGTTCGAATCCCGGGTCGGCCAACAAAAAGAAAATTGGATTTTTCCAATTTTCTAATAAAAAAATGTTGGTCGTGATTGGAAATGTGCCCAGTTGGCGATAGGCTTGCCACCTATCACATTATGGGACTTAGTATCTTCGGCTAGTCGTGGGTGCCCTGGTTGTGCCTCTGCCTACCTCTTCGGGGATATGGGCGTGAAGATACTATGGTAGTTATTGTATGAAAAGTAGGTATAAATATTTCGACATGTACCTAGAGTACATGAGGTGACTGAAAGTACACTACTTCAGTATACCAGTGGTTCCCAATTAGTTTTATCTATGTGCCACTTATTATCGCCTCTGTGGTCTAGCGGTCCAAGTATTGGACTTGACTTCATGAGATCCCGAATTCGATACCCGCGTCGGGCAAGAAAAAGAAAATTAGCTTGCCACCTATCACATTGTGGGACTTAGTGTCTTTGGCTAGGCGTGGGTGCCCTAATTGTGACTCTGTCTACTACTTTGGTAACATGTGCATGAAGATACTTTTTTCCATTTTAAAAAAGACCTCAAATTTGCGTACCCCTTACTGCTGTAACGTTAAATAAAAAATCTAATGACAGAGACACATGTTTTACTAATATGAAAAATGTGCACATTTTACTTTGCACAACGCTGAAAGATCTGGTTGTATTTGGTTAGCTTCAATCTCAAGTCGTTTTCGAGTTAAAGTCGGTTAGAATGTTTAATATTTAAGTTTATCATTTCATATTTTAGTTAAGAGATTGCTACGCGTATCCTTAATGCTTTCACGAGGGTATGCACACCACTAGTTGGGAAACACTGCTCTATACATTTTATTATCTTTTAAAAAAAAGTAATACATGTTTTTGTTTTAAACCCCTGGAGGTACCTGTACCACTAATTGGGAAACACTGTCCTATACATTTTAGTATCTTTAAACAAAATGTTTTTGATGTTTTTTGAATACACGAAACTTATTTGCTTGTTTAATTTACTTTAAATTTATTTTTGATTTTACACATTTAAGCTCGGTTCCTATAATCAACAAACCGCTATCCGTTGGTATAACAGTCTGTAGTTCGCATAAAACAAACGAAGCGTTTCTCATAGTTTCACAAAATGTTAAGAGTTAGCAACGAATAACAGCCGTAGTTAGGTTTTACTGTTCGTATAAAAAATTACCTTTCGTAAGCAAAATGACTTCTTTCTTGAATATAGGAACCGGGCATTAATCAGGAGAACAAATAGAAAATAAAACAAGACTTTCAAACACAGATTTCTGTTCTGTCAATAAGTGTCACCCCTCTTCACAATTGTGGTTACGAAAGGGTTAAGACGCGGACAAGTAACGAGGGAAGTGTCGAAAACAGCTTCTTTAGAACAATGAATGTTTTTGATTGCCAATGACTTAAAAGTAATAAATACAATAATAAACTTACCTAATAATTTAAACCCTCGATAGAAAAAGGGGGGTGTTATTAGAATTATTTATGATTACATTTTAAGTTAAGAATAATCTCTGTGGTCTAGCGGTCTGGCATTGGACTTGACTTCTAGAGGTCCCGCGTTCGATTTCCGGGTCGAGCAAAAAAAATATTAGAAAATGCATATTTTTACTTTTCTAATAAACATAATGTTGCCCGGGATTGGATTTGTGCGCGGTCGGCAATAGGCTTGCACCTATCACATTGAGGGACTTAGTGTCTTCGCCAAGTGGGTGCCGTGGTTGCTCTCTGCCTCTGCCTACTCCTTCGGCCAAATGGACGTAAAGATACTTTAAAAATTAACGTAATCTAGTATGTATAGAGGGGTATATAAACGCCTAAGTCCCTACGTCATCGATTACCAGTGAGGTTCAAATCGATTCCCAGGGGCAGACGTTTGAATGATTAGTATATCTGTCGAAATAATGAATTGTATAATGAATAAAAATAGTGTGTATTATTATAACTAACCGTAATTTTTTCTACAACTACAAAATAATTGCCAAAAAAATTATCACCAATTATAATTTATCATCACATATTTTTGTACGGGAACGAGGCATGCTTTTAACAATACATAAACTGTAAAAAAACGTGTAGTTCTACTACAATTCTTCAGCGTAACTATTTCAAATACAGTTTACTCAAAGTTCTCTTCTTGACAACAAAATTTATTTAAAAAAAAAGTATCTTCACGCCTATATCCCCGAAGAGGTAGGCAGAGGCACAACCAGGGCACCCACGACTAGCCGAAGATACTAAGTTCCATAATGTGATAGGTGGCAAGCCTATCCTCAACCGGGCACGTTTCCAATCCCGACCAACATTTTTTTAATTAGAAAATTGGAAAAATCCAATTTTCGTTTTGTTTGCCGACCCGGGATTCGAACCCGAGACCTCATGCAGTCAAGTCCAACGCCCGGACCGCTCGACCACAGAGGCGATTATTATATTATTATTATATTTAGATTATTATTATGTAATATATTAATTATTATTATATTAATAGATTATTATTATATTTAGAAACAAAAAAACCTTTTTTTCTATCAGAGCATCGAAGGCGATGGCTGTGAGCTCAAATTCTGGCAGATAGAAATACCTTATTTCGAATATTATTATATCAAACTAGCTTACGATGGCAACTTTGCCTGAGCAGCAAGTTACGTCCTTAGTTTTAATTATAATTAGAGAAAGAGTGTGGTATATTTTTGAATATAATATTTAAAATACACAAAGTTAGAATTTTACTCTTTCCAAATCCAGAGAATCTAATTAGAAATATTTTAACAAGTTTTCTAATTAAAGAACTCAGATAAAATTTATAATTAAAGCTTGCAACACTCGTGAAAAAGTTACATCTTTTGTAAGTATGTATAACAGATGTACGAACGAAAAGTTACTGGTTAAAACCCCAGTAACTCGGTGACTTTCGAATATAAAAAAAACACAATTAGACATCACATTCACTCTCTAGTTATCGTCCATGACTTTATTCGTGGGATAAACAGAGTAGTCCTAGCTTCTCCCTCCTTCTTTAGGATTCACTGTGCTGACCTGAGTCTACTGTGTAGATATACCATCTCCTTCAGTCTCTGGCAACTTGTAAGGATGAGACCACTGGTGATATAATAAATTGTAGCAACCCTTACAGGGTACCCTATAAGGGTTGCTGTTGGATACCAGCTGACCTATTTCTGACGTCATTACGACTACATTTGGCACTATTTGGAGTAG
This sequence comes from Calephelis nemesis, assembly GCA_002245505.1. NCBI lineage: Eukaryota > Metazoa > Arthropoda > Insecta > Lepidoptera > Riodinidae > Calephelis > Calephelis nemesis. The sequence continues at coordinate 71,767 of NJDD01002002.1, read as the reverse complement.
CTGATAAACTAAACATCCTGGCTAATGTATATTTACGCACCTATCGCATCTATCGGCTACGGTTTTCTCTTGCTATCAGGCGTGATTTTTCTGCTACCAGGTTGTTTGCTATCAGGTGCGATGACCACGCGAAAAGAAATCCCCACACCTGAACGGATGTACCAATTTTGCATTATTTTTGAAGTGAAACTTCTTTATCGGGGTTGGAAAAAAATTTAGTGTAACATTTTTTCGTTACGCGTCACATTTTTCCGTTACGCGCCATCTTTGTTCTTATCCCTACCACGCGTGATTCGAAGTATACTTTCTCCAGTGGAGTAGGAATTGGCAATAAACTTTATTTAACCAATTTCTGTAAAGGCCTAAAGTAAATTATTTTTTGAAAAATAACGTCATAAAGAAGTTTCACTTCTTCACTTCTTACGAGTGTACGCTAGTACACTCACACATTTTTTTTACACTTTATTGTACACGTAATAGAGAATACAAATATAAATACTGTTCAAAAGGCGAGATTATCTCTAACAAAAGATATTTTACTGCTAACTTAAGGTAGAGAAAAAACAATACAAAATAAAAAGTTATAAGTAGAGAATGTTTAAATTTTTGTGTTAGTTATTGTCAGGAAAAGGTTCAAGAGAAGAAAAACAGGAAAAATTGTATGGAATTGCATTAAACAATGCAATACATACAAATTGTTAGTAGCTGTTAATGTCAAGTGATACCAAGTTCGTTAGGTCGGCTAGTATCATAGGCATGAAAAACATTCCTATTATTTTACAACGCACTGGCGAAAAAAACTGAATTTGTGAACAACTGATGGCATCAATTAAGTTATAAGTTACTAACAGTCAGAATAGGTAGTAAGCGCTCATTCCTGGGACCATACCGTCCGTGCTTGATACTGTTGTATAAAACTAAAAAACTTAATGAACAAAAATAAATTCTAAATTCCACATGCAAAATCCCAAATTCCACATACACCATCTTGATACACGTCGTTTATCCGCTATGCGTTTCCGTAGTTGCGTTCCAAAATCATCAAGGGTTCAAGAAAATCCTACTAATATTACAAATGCGAAAGTTTTTATGTTTGTTTGTTAGTTCTTGACGCAAATACTGCTAAACAAACAAAAAACAAACTTGGATTAACACAATGCATAGTTTTCATCCAGAAAAAATAATCCTATGGGACCATTAACCATGCGAGCAAAGCCGCATGTAACAGCTATTAGCTTATAAATAATTAAAAGGATCAGGCAACTGTGAAACTCCTAGTGATTCAGCTATTCGTGGGGATCACTTTCCATCAGTCGAACATCCTGCTTGTTTGCCACCTATTTCATTAAAAATCTTCACACTTGGGTTGCATAAAACTATTATTGTCTGACAAAGTGTACACTTTAACATTAGATAAGTGCTATTGTTTACTTCCTATAAAAGTACTGATTTAGATTAAATAGCAAATATAGACACGAAGTGCTGGTTACTTGACGATAACCTTGAGTTTCTTTTTTACAGGTAACGCATAACAAGATTAGATAAGGTAGTCTGTGGAACCGAGATGTAAACAGAATCTCGCCATCCGCCGCAGACACCAGACGTGTTGTGTGATAATGAACCAATCAAAAACCTTGAAGGGTCTCTTTTAATGGTTGTCAAAAAATGCAGTGTTAGTGAAGTGAAAGTGATAATGGGGTGTCAGTTAGGTAAACTTGCTGCGTCTGAGCGACGTGGTAACAACAACCAGGCCCTGTCTGATGGACCGCCACCAGCTACAGACCCTAGACTGCCGTTGACAGCGAAGCAGAAATACTCCATGGTGGCCTCGTGGAAAGGAATATCGAGAGCTATGGAGAAGACTGGAATTTGTATGTTTGTCAAGTGAGTACAGATAATTTTTAAATGTTCTTATCTTTCTAATGCAAGTACTTGCATAGATAACTAAGTGTTCAGGATTACTTAGCTCCAATTGCTCTCGGCTACGGTCTTTTAATTCTAGTGAATTGTCGTTTTCTGGGACTGCTTTATCATCACGGACTATTATAAGAAAATTCAAGCTTGATGCAGTCCTGGTAGACCAGTTGGAACACAGGGCTTTGATTTTTGACGACACTATCAGCTGTTAATCTTTAAGCCCTCACCTGCTATTATTTGCATATTTTTAATGAATGTTGGAAATAAGATCTCATCTTTCAACATAATACTAACTGAAACGTTATTTTGTTATTTTGATTAAATTTCACCATTTTTGTGTTATTTGGTCATCCTTATCATTTAGAGGGATGCAAAAAACTTTTCTCAGACCTATTGAGTGTCCATTTGAAATTAATGAAATTTGATTTCATCAATATTGGTTCAGCCGTTTCGGAGAAGTATGGCAAAAACATATTTATTTACAAAATTCATGTCTCCTATACACACTCAAGCAAGGTACGTTTGCCCAACCTGGGAATGTGAAGTTAAGTCTTTTCCGGGAAACGAGATTAAAGGGTTTTCCCCGTGTTGGTCCGGGTTCCGGGTGCAGAATAGACCATCTGTTTTCCTGCCAGGCAGCTCGAGCAAACATAAGCTTATTGTCACTAGCAGACATCTGACTAGGAGGTAGAGTGTGGCAGTAACACGCCCGAATTGGTGCCACTGCCTTACCTATTGAACAACGTGTTCCGGTTTGAAGAGTAAGATATCCGGTAAACGTACTTATGCTCAAAGCCAGCCATTCCGGCTTTAGGTGGGCAACGCACCATTACCACCTTTGGTGAAATCCATCAGCTTGTCATAAAAAAGACTATTCTACGACTACAGACCACCCTGCGTTTTGCGAAGGCAGTATGATATCCGCCTTCATTCTAACCTTTGCTATCGCTAATTAGCCCGCGCGGAAATTATCCTTGTTTTTTATTCAAATTTTGTAAGACACCTTACTTTGTTAATTACATCTGAAATTTGAAGTCTCTATATTTGAGATGATTGACATAGATTTAAAATTGATAACGAAGTCTTTCGGCGAATTAAAATTGGTAATGAGATACGAAGAAAAAAAAAACTATAAAAATGTTGGCTTGGTAACCCTATTGGAATGGAATGGAATGAATGAAATTGGAATGGAATTCACAATATTCGTTTTTTTATTCCACTTATTTGGAACACTTGGTATTCTCGATACTCTCCGCATATCCTGCATGGGACTTAGCGTGAATTGTTATCAAAGTAGGTGAAGGAACAACTCCTTTAGGGTGTACAAATGTTGAAGGTAAATCAGAGCCCTTACTAAGAGTTTACGGCTCGTCAAGTTTACTGTACTCGCTAAGTCGTAAAATTTTTGGATGAAATCTTTGAACGGCGCCTCTACTGGTAACTAGATATAAATTCTTGAAGTGTAAATTTCTTTAGCGGCGTTGCGCACTTTTTTGGAATGTTTAAAAACTTCTAAACTCGCGTCAGATCGTCAGAACGTAAGACGACGAACTGCGCATGCGCGAATTATGCCAAGGTAAATTATGAAGTGGCCGTACTAGTAGGTAGGTAGCGTACTGAAGTTTCATGGTTTAGCACAAAGTACTAATAAGTAGGTACTAATAGTAGTAATAAGGTGTACTAGTACCTTTTACGGATTGTACGATTACAGTGCGAACCCAAAAATGTCTAATTAAACACAAGACTATTGTATTATACCACATAAATGATAGTAATTTCATACTGATAATTCAAGCAATTCGTACAAAATTATTCCCTAGCCATTCCAAAATATAAAAAATGTACAACGTTTCTGGAATAAAATGTACAACTGGAATATTCAGTTTTTACTTTTGCCGGTACTCCCGGAGTGCAACCCGTCTTTTTTTAGACCAAAAGCAATACGTCAATTAACGAACGTAATATATAACTAGACATGTTAAACTTTAAAGGCTTAGAGCTCTTGCCATCAGTTTAAGGCATTAAACTTGCTAGCGTGTCAGTAAATTATTGTTACTAGTGGTCGCCCATTGGTTGAAATTCGACTATAATAAATTTTAATATCTTGTTGATAAGAACGCCATCTTCATTTCTCAAGACCAGCTACTTTGTTGCCAAACTTTTTAGTGCGCCATCTGTAATCTTTTATCGTTATCATAAATATATTTGTTTGTGTGTGTCAAATGCATGGTAGTGTGAGTGGTTTATTTATTGATTTAATGTACTTTATAAGCATTATTGTTGAAAAATATTAGCGTTCTGCATTTCTCCTACACATAAACTATAAGTTTGCCAAATTTTATGCTCCTTTGTCAGCGGAATTTTCGTAAAAAGGGGTCCAAAATTTTGGCATCACTTATAGATATAGGGGTCCAAAATTTTGGCATAACATATAGATGAAAACTGTCAACTAAATTTTCAAAATAAAAGCGTTATAGATTTCGATTATTTTATTTATTAAATAGATTTTAATGAATTACGTACTCAGTAAGAACGTCGTCTGTCGCAACTCATAGTAAAGGTCGCCTGTGTGGTCTTGCGTTTCAGTCGTCATACTAGACTGCATGAGGTCCCGGGTTCAATTCCCGGGTCGGGAAATAAAAAGAAAATTGGGATTTTCTTATTAAAAAACACGTTGCTCTGGATTGGATATGTGCCCGGTTGGCGCTAGGCTTACCACCTATCACATTGTTGGACTTAGTGTCTTCGGCTAGTCATGGTTGTGCCTCTGCCTACCTACTCAGGGATATGGGTATGAAGATACTTTTTTTCATAGTAAAGGCTGCGGACGCAAATAAAAGTAAAATCTATCTACTGGCACTTAAACGGGAAATTATGGAATGACATTCATTTTAACTAAAACCTGATGTACGTTTAAGTCTGGATTTATGAAAAAACAAAAGACTTTATTTTCCACTTTGATTTGACATCTCTGACATCCGCGTAGGGTCACTCAGGTTATTGCTTTGAATATTAAGTTTTTCTCTGGTGAATTTTATTACCTACACAATATTACGACGGTAATAAAATGTTGCCTGAGTTTTGGCGCCATCGAGAGAAAAGATGGTCGAAGTTTTTTCATAATTATTGAATTTCGTGTTGATATTGAGTGAAATTAGTCAATTTTGGTGCATTTTGTACAATTTTGTTCAGTGAAAGAGCACAAATGAAATAATCATTAAGAAATAAGCGTATCGTGTATTTCCTCGATGCCGCCAAATCTCATTACAGAGCTTGTGTAATGAGCCACCGCTTTACCCAAGAGCCTGACATGACTTCCTGACGACTTATGACTGATGACTAATTATAACTAATTAAAATTTATATAAAATTCGATGCAAATTTCTACTTGACTAATAGCTAAATACTAACGTGAATGCCAAAACCTAAAAAAAGAAAGAAAGAAAATGTTGCCTGCTATCGGCCAATATTAATACCCTATCTAAGATAGGATAATGTTATTTGAAGTTATTGTATTTCAATAATTAATAAAAGTATCTTAGCAACAAAATACAACTTTTTGTGTTAGTTATTGTTAAGAGAAGGTTCTAGTTAAAAGAAAAACAGGAAAATTGCACGGAATTGCATTAAATAATGCTTTATTGCATACAAATTGTTATTTGAAGTTATTGTGTTTCAATAATGAATAAAAATATCTTAGCAACAAAATAATAGTAGGCCTATCTCTAACTTTCTCCGGTCTATAAATAACACAAGAAAAAAGAATTAACAAAATAGGTCCATCCATGGGAATTAATTTTGACATATAAACTGAACTTAAATAAATGACATCCATGGGAATTATTTTGACATATAAACTGAACTTAAATAAATGAAATAATAAATTATTAAAAAAAATATATTGAAAATCCCCCGTGTTGGTCTGGGCTCATTCGCAGAATTTACCATATGCTCTCCTGCCAGGCAGCAGGATATGTTTACCGTCACTAACACATTATACTAGGTGTTAGAGTTTTGCAGCGATTCGCCTGGATTGGTAACACCGCCTTACTTATTCCTGACGTCAGAACGTTCAATGCTTGCCGTTGACGGGTTCCGGGTTGGAGGGTAAGGTAGCCCGTAAACTTACTTTTGCCCGAGGTCTAACATCCCGGCCTCAGGTTAGCAACGCACCATTACCATCTTTGGTGTCTCTAGGCGGCGTGAATTTCTTAAAATCAGGAAATCCGTCTGCTTGTTTGCCTTCCTATAACATAAAAAAAAATTAAATTGACATCAAGAATCAAACACATGATGACTGATAGTTCATTGACCTCCTCAAAACTTTGGGTATATTCGTACTGATCTATCTATTCAATCATATATCAGTTTCATAAGTCAATTCTATACTACTCTCTAAATATAAATTAGTGAAGTGCGGTATTTTTTGTAGTAAAGTACGGTGATTAAAGAACCTAAGTTCTGAGAAACATTTTTTTTGAAGTGAAACAATCTTTTGCAACATTGCGCACTTTTTTTTAGAATGGGTAAAAACGTCTACACTCGCGTCAAGACACGAAATCTGATCGAAAATTCGTAAGACGTAAGACGGCTCAGGGCGCTTGCGCGAATTCGTGTTGTCATGTTTGTGAACGATAGCAATAAATGAATGTTGTATTCTACCACACAAATGATAGCAATTGCATACTGATATTTAAAGCAATTCGTGCAAAATTATTCCCTAACCATTCCAAAATATCAAAAATGCACAACATTAACATTCAAGTTTTCACTTCTGCCATCACTCCCGGAGTGCAACCCGTTTTTTTTTTATTTGATAAGTCTTAAAAACAGATTTAAAAACATTTTGCAAACGCAAAACAACACATTGCATAATAATCCTCTAAAAGACGTTCTCAAATATATGTTATACGTCGCTAACAGCGACTGAGAGGTAAAGGGATACCCACCAAACAAACTTCACCATAATTTATTCGACAAACTACCTGAAGCTCCTCATATTAATTTTCTCCCCTTTGTAGTTTGAATTGAAACTTTAAGCATAAAATATTCTGTTAAGCTTTGTAAACTTCATGAAGACGTTTAGTGTCCTTTTGGTAAAATGACACGTTCTTACTGTTCGTAGTAAGATTTTTGTATAAAAATGAAGATGTTATCAATTAGTCGACTGTTTTTTTGTTGAAAAACAGTCGACTAAAAAGGAAGAGGCGGATGTGGCTATTAACTGTATATTTGTTGTACTGTTAGTAACCAAGTGATTTTGATGTTTGTTGGAAAGGATCGTGATTCCGAGGTGATCCTATATAAATTTTATCAATATCTGACTAGTGGTTTTTGAGTTATCCATACTAATGCGAAATACTAATAAATAAATGGGAAAGTCTGCCTTCCTGTTAATCTTTCACCGCTTAAACGGTTTAGATTTTATACATTTTCACGTATCTCGACGACGTGACATCATGAGCCTGACCAGAGATTAATGTATATTGTCTTTGGTATGACCAACCTTTCGAAATAAAAACGGCCAAGTACGATTCGGAATCGCCCATGAAGGGTTCCGTAGCAGAAAGTAACATAATATAAAAGTTATGAAGTTCATAAGCATTGGTTGTGCCTTACGATTTATGACGTATTGAAAAAAAGCTACTTAGTAGATCTCGCTTACACTATTCTCGGTGAAAGTTTATATGGTTATTTACATCACATATTTTTGGAACTAAATTCCTTACAGGAGGCTTGGAGGAGATAGGGAATTTGCTGCGCGACTGAACTGAAAAAATGTGATAGTAAAAACCGTAAGAAAAAACCGTGAAATAAAACCGTTAAATAAGACGTGCGCGGGCGCGACAGTCGTATACACAAGCGAGTAGCGTATTATACCTTTCTCTTTCTCCTTCACTCCACCCTGTTAATTCATAGTATATACTCATGAATTGTGTCGATTCTACATTAGCTGAAGGAACTTCGTTCCTACCTGGTGTCACATTTATATTTTTTAGTTCTATCATTCTCTTATTTTAGAAGTCACAGGTACAGTCACAGTTACATAGAAAACACTAACTGATGCTGGAAAAACTGGTCTGATGACGAAGCTCGATAAGAGACGTAACCCCGATATGTTTGCTGGTAGACTAATAATAATCTAACGAGTTTGTACTCATTAGATTCGTCATAACGTCTTCTGTTCGTTACTCTCGCTAAAACTCGAAAACAGATGGAAAAATTTGGTTAATTATGGTTTTGAAGTATTTTGGAAAGTCCAGAGAAGGTCTAAAAGATAAGAAAAAAATGGAACTGTGATGATACTAGGAAAAACGACATTTTGAGTTTTTCCATACAAACAGAACGGGTGGAACGAAGTTCGCCGAGACAGCTAGTCATAGCTTAAAATAACGGTATTACCTTTCGTAATCTTTAATTTTTATCTTAAGCACATCTTATATATAAAAATGAATCGCTAAATGTGTTGGTAAGCGCATAACTTTCGAACGGCTAGACCGATTTGGCTAATTCTTTTTTTATTGTGTTAGTTATTATCAGGAGAAGGTTTTTATGAAGAGAAAACTGGGAAAAGTTGCAGGGAAAATAGGAAAACAATATTTTAATGATTCCCATACAAACTGAACGGGTGGAACGAAGTTCGCCGGAGCAGCTAGTCAAAAATAAAAGTGTTGCAAGTTTGACATGTCTGTATGTGTCTGTCTATGCCGTCAAAACTTTAGAACGGATGGACCGATTTCGATACGGATTTTTGTTTGGAAGCTGATTCGAACGAGATGACTACGAGTACATTGTATGTATTGTTGGGGGTTATTGAAAATGTTTAATTTTAAGATTACTCATTACATGTCACAGTGTTACTAAAATATCAAGATTTTTTAAAACACAGGTACCTCGTAAAACATTAAAATGAGACATCATTATTTGCCAATTATCTTGAAAATTTAAGCCCTAGGATCTAAACATGCGAAACTCATTCATTTTCTAGCGACAACATAAGTCAAGCAACTCATTTCCGATAAAACTTACCCTTCTGAATAGAAACGACAATAATGGGCACTGAAATTGTAATTGGCATATGTGAGACAGCTACCAATCGGGTCCTGCAAATCGTTGCAGAATATTAACACCTAGTGTAACTGACTGCACTAGTGGTATAAATGAGTTGTTTTTTAAAATTATTTAGGTACTAATTTTAAAAAAAGTACCTTCACGCCCATATCCCCGAAGAGAAAGGCAGAGGCACAACCAGGGCACCCACGACTAGCCGAAGACACTAAGTCCCACAATGTGATAGGTGACAAGCCTATCGCCAACCAGGCACATATCCAATCCCGAGCAACATTTTTTTTTAGAAAATTTAAAAAACCAAATTTTCTTTTGTTGTCCGACCCGGGATTCGAACCCGAGATCTTATGCAGTCAAGTCCAACACCTGAACCGCTAGACCACAGAGGCGATAATTAAGTATTTTAAAAATTATTTTCTAATTAATTATTCTAAAATGCGATGGGGTCATCCCAGCCTTAAAAACATATTCTAAACAGATACGCGTAATTTGGTGACAAAGTTGAAATGTCATTTGTAACATTATTGTGATATTCAGGACCCGGAAAAGCAATAAAAGTTTCCTTGTCCTACAACTCTGGGGAACCTTCTCTTTTCCCCTCGTTGATAATGTTATACAAAGTTTATTCATAAAAGTGTTAATAATGCCTTTGTCATCAAAATGCTCAGGGTGTGTATTATGTTTGTGATTTTCACGATTTATTTTGCAAAAAGCGTCGTTTTCATTCTTTTTAAGGTTCCGTAACCAAAGGATAAAAACTGTCTGACTGTGCTGTCTGTCCGCCTGTTTTTTTTTCTAGGTTGTATCTCATAAATCGTGACAGCTAGAAAGCTGAAATTTTCACAAACGACGTATTTCCGTTGCCGCTATTACAACAAATGCAAAAAATAAAAAAAAATATTAAGGGGTGTTCGCATACAATAAACTTTGTTTTTCGTATTTTTTTTTTCAATATTAAAAACGGTAACAGGTAGACGCTTCAAATTTTCACAGAATATTTACTTGTATATAACCTCTCAAAATAAATAATTAAATAACAATAAAGTAAATGTTAAAGGAGCCCCCCTCATACAACAATAGTAATTTTTATAGATAGATCTAACATCTATCTATTAAAAATAACTTGGTCTTTGGGTGTTTGGCTTGTGGTCCAAGTGTTGGACTAGACTTCATAAGGTCCCGGGTTCGAAGCCAAGGTCGGGCAAAATAAGAAAATATGGTATTTCCAATTGTCTAATAAAAAATGTTGCCTTGGATTGGATGTGTCCAGTTGGCGATAGGCTTGCCACCTATCACATTGTGGGACTAAGTGTCTTGGGCTAGTCGTGGTTGCTGTGGTTGTGCCTCTTCCTACCCCTTCAGGGATATGGGCGTGAAGATACTTACTTACGTTTCTTCAAAACAGTTCACTCTTAATAATATTTAAAGTAATTGTCCAATTAAAACTGATCAAGTTCACTGAATTCGTTTTTCGCTAAACAAATGCGAAACGATTAATAATTATTTTGACTCTGAGAGTAGATATTGCCAACTAATTGAATCTTAGTCTCTGTGATCGATTCCAAAGGTTACTAAATGTGACTATTTGAATAGCATATCCAGGACTTTGTACAGTATTAGTGGCAAATATTCTTTGAATAAATATTGTTGTCACAAATTTATTGCCACTAAGACTAACTGAAAAGTCGTTCATTCTTGTAAAAATAACTAAATTGGCAATACTTTAGTTCGATTTAATTAAGACGATAAGGCACTTCCTATTTTAACTCATGCATGTACTAGAATTCTTAATATGTGCGTGCTTTCACTCGCTCATATATCATATGTTTTGCATAAACCATTGACCTCTAAGTATATGGACATGAAATAGTTACCAATAAAGTCTGCCGCTGGCTACTCAATATGGCTGCCATTTGACATTACTAAGACTGTCCAAAAAACG
>NJDD01002002.1:0-18315 GCA_002245505.1 Calephelis nemesis | reverse complement strand
CGCGTAACGGAAAAACGTGACGCGTAACGAAAAAATGTTACACTAAATTTTTTCCGACCCCGATAAAGAAGTTTCACTTCAAATAGATTTTATTTTAATAAAGGGTTGTAAAATTTAAAAAATGCTTAATGTTATCTTTGTGTTATGTTTTATAATCGTAATATTTACTGCTATTTTTAGGTGTTTTTATTAACCAGTCCGCCTCAAGATTAGTTTTAATTTTCTGGCCCGCCACTATGATTTCACTAGATTTTTTTTAATGTACCGGCCCGCGGTCAAAAGAGTTTGCCCACCCCTGATCTAGTCTGACTGACTGCACAAAGGTAAGCGCTCTCTATCTAAACTGTTAGATTTTTCCGCTAGCGCATGATTTGAGATCACTTTGTCATTAGATATCGAATATCGATACTGTGTCTATATTTCTATTTGCTCAATATGACTGTAAAAAGTAATATCTGAAAAAATATAACTTTGATTTCCCTATGTCATTAGATATCGAATATCGATATTATGTCTAAATTTCTATTTGCTCAAAATGTCTGTAAGAAAGTAATATCTGCAAAAAAGTAACTTTGATATCCCTATGTCACTATTTATCGATATCGATATTATGTCTAAATTTCCATTTGCTCAAAATGTCTGTAAAAAGTAATATCTGCAAAAATGTAACAAAGTATTAAGTTATTCACGAGCGACGGAATAATTTATCATTCTGTCTCACACCTGAGCTAAGTGGTTTGTTATGAGTTCGGGAAGTATTTTTGAATGATGAATGACTTCTGCTGAATGGAAGTTATTTAATTTTTAAACCGATTTCTACAAATTCCGGTGCTTACAACCAAGAAATATAAATACTCTTTAGCAAGAGCTTGCTACTATTGCCGTCTTACTTTAAAAAATATGATCACTCGTTAAATAGTTATTATTTTAAACGCTGTCTTAAATTAGATTCATCTTCATCAACACGCAGCTTTTCTGTCGGTAAAAAATAACCATAGCCTTTAGACACCATGGATCTTACAGTTTCGTTGCTGTCCTACTATTAGCCCATATGATAAGCTTATTTGCAAGTCTACTGATAGCTTTACTCTACGGACCAGAATACGACAGTGTCACAATGGCTATAGGAGTAAGTAACCAATGCTCACTTTACGAGCTGCCAGATATAAAAGCAAATCTATTCTACCCAGGGGTCCCGGAATAACACGGGCAATAGACAGATACGTTTTGTTTATCTACATATCTTTGTTATATCATTGAAATAATTCATCAGATTTTGTTTTGCAATTTGACAGAGTTTAATTTTATCTTTTCAAATTTGCACCGCGCAAAGATTGGACATCTCTAGTAGTTAATCTATGAACACATGTATCTCGTTCCAAGAGATCAAGGGACTGATTCCATATCTTTTTAGTGATGATCACTGGGTAAAGTGTACATCAAATTATTGTATTTGCTATCTCCAGTGGCTAATAGAAATAAAATAGAGATAGCAAATACAAAACACGTCATTTGACAGCTATTTGATGTACACTTTATCCAATCATCATCTATAAAAAGATACTGAATAGCCCCGCAAGTCAGCGTTTTTGGGGTTGGGTACATTTACTGGTACCTTTAAATTATACGTAGTCAGGGCATTTTTTACCCACGTATCCTTTAGTTTACGCAAAACAAGACCGTATTACCTTAGATAGCCACACAATAGCTTACAGCTTTATCACGGAGCCATCTAGAATTTGCATAAAGGTTTGTTCGTTGGAAATATGTAGGCACTTACTTTGTAAGGCAGGAATAAGTAAGCAGTGGATCCTTCTACCGGAGCAAGGTGCTGCAAAGCACTACCACAAGTGATAATAATATTAATCCTATTATTATCATAAATGAGAAAGTTTTTCTGTTTGTTTATTACTCCTTCACATAAAACCTGCTGAACCAATTTTCATGAAATTTGGTAAACACGTATAGGGTAGCTTGGTTTAACACATATGATAGTTTTATCCCGAAATAATGTTCCTGTGGGACCACCCGGGCAACGCCGCAAGTAACAGCTAGTCTAATTTATAACATAAGCTGTGTTCTCAAAATTATCAAAAATGGAATTACCCTCTTAAATTAAACATAATGGCCGGCTCTTCCACGTGTGCAAACCCACGGGCTTGATCTAGCTCATGCTCCAGCAAAAATCAATACAGTAACGGGAATCAGCGCAACACGAAAGGGCTTTTACACTACAAAGAAAAGGTATTCAAATGTAATTCAATAAAAACCGATGTACCGATATACTCTGAAGGCCAAACCGCTCGACGAATGGATAAAAACCCTCTTTATTGAGCATCAAATAAAGATTTGTATACACGAAAGAATTGTCAGATTTTATACAATTTTATATCTTTAAATGAGCAAATCTTGTATATACATATAAATATATAATTGGAATCTCGGAATTTTCATGAAATTTAGTATGTAGGGGGTTTCGGGAGCGATAAATCGATATAGCTAGGAATCATTTTTAGAAAATGTCATTTTATTCGTGTTTAAACTGAAAAATATGGCTCTTCCTGACATCTATTGGCGAATAATAATACTATTTTTGTGACCAATAAAGTTTTTTCAGCAGATGGCGTTGTTAAGTGACACGAAGTCAATGAGTATTTGCTAAAAAATACCAAGCAAATCGGGCAACCAGGTACTTATATAATATTAGTCTTGTATCCTAAACAGCCAGACAGTAACCTTTTTATACAAGTTGAAGATCTCAGCGCTTGTCTCTAACACAAATCTGAACTTTGGGGCTACCAGAAAGTTTGTTTCATCGTGGTTTGGGTAGATGTCAAGGATATAAACTAGCTGTTACAGTAAACTGCGTTTTATCAGTTAAGTTTGTATGGGAAAAATTAAAATTTTTACACACATTTTTGGGATAAGCGCTTGTACTCTTTCACTACACACTTTATTTAGCACTTTATGTTACGGTATAGCCAAATGGTTTAGCTATTTTTATATCTTCCTTCTTGCCAGGCAGCTCGTAAAAGGCGAGCAAAGGCTTACTGTCACTACCGTGACATCTGACTAGGTGTTAGAGTTTCGCAGCGACAGCGACCATTATCACCTAGGCGGCGGAAATTTCTTACCATCAGGAAATCCGTCTGCTTGTTTGCCTTCCAATATCATAAAAAGAAAAAAAGGTATAATGACACTTTTCAATCTATCTGTAATCCCTATTTTTGGGGATAAAAATTGGTGTGGTATAATTTCGTTGTAATGTGTTTACAATTAAGATTTTTATTTGGGAACCGTCAGTAATTTACAACCAAATAGGTACAGAAGGTTAAATTTAAACATTTTTTTTATTTTCAGTTATAAAATGATGATGCTGTGACAAGTGAAACCGGTTGGATATGGCGTAACATAAAGTGATAAATAAAGTGTAAAGTGGAAAAGTACAAACGTTTTCCTCAAAAAAGTGTGTACTAGATATATTCTGGAACACCCATGCCAGAAGCCTCTAAACCAGGGTTTCCCAAACTGTGGGTCGCGACCCACTGGTGGGTCGCAAAAGAATATTAAGTGGGCCACGCCTGTAAAATAACACACCAACCTATATATATAACAATACACCAGACGACCGACAATTTAATTCTTCTAATTTTTGATGTACTTATTTAATTAATTAAATAAATTATTAAAACAATAAAAAAATTAGTTCAGCCTTAGTCTTTTATTCATATTGGTAACAGTTAAATGCCCTAGAGGTGGGTCCTGAGTTTGAGTACTTTTTTTAGATGGGTCGTAGCCCAAGCAATTTTGGGAACCACTGCTCTAAACATTCGTGAATTTGTTTAAACATACTAATTAAGTAAATATTAGAAAACGTTTACCAAATAACAGAATACTTTCAACGCTAACCAATAAATCTATTTTCATCCAACTCCAAAATGAAGGAAGGTTATCAATTCGACTGTATTTTTTGTCTGTTACGCGATTACTGGAATATATAACGAACCGACACATTTTGATGCCCCTTTCTTTGGAAAGTAGGTCATGATTCCGAGTTGGGCATATATAACTTACATAGGATGTTAGGCCTCGAGCAAAAGTAAGTTTACCGGCTACCTTACCCTCCGAACCGAAACACGTCATGACGTTATGGCGGCAGGAATAGGTAAGGCAGTGGTACCAATCCGGGCGAGTCGCTGCAAAACTCTGGTAGAGTTGTAGTCTAGTCAGATGTCACGGCGTTAGTGATGATAAGCTTGGAATGCTCGCCTTTTACGAGCTGCCTGGCAAGAAAGGCAGATGGTATATTCTGCAAAGGAGCCCGGACCAACACGGTTAAAATCATCATTAATCACACTTAATAATTAAAAAACTTTAATATACAACGAAGTGCATAGTTTTTTATGACATTGAAAAGCTAACAAGCAGAAGGATTTCTTGATGGTAAGAAATTCATTCACTAGAGACACCAAAGTTAATGGGGCGTTGCCAACGTGAGACCGGGATGTTAGGCCTTTAGCAAAAGTAAGTTTATCAGCTACCTTAACCTCCGAACCGGAACACGTTAACGGCCAGCACTACATACGTCGGAGATCGTATGCAGGATTCATTTATTTGGGACCACCCTGGAATCATGGGCCACCTTTTGAAACTAAAATTATCAAATGGCGACGTGGTTATGAATTTTAGTCGGTTGGAGTTTTCTTCGTTTAAATTACGTTACACCTTCTCCATCTTCCGTTCCGTCTTCGTGTTCCGGTTCGGAGGGTAAGGTAGCCGGTAAACTTACTTTTGCTCGAGACCTGACATCCCTTCCTCTGGTTGGTAACGCACCATTACCACCTTTGGTGTCCCTAAGCGGCGGGAATTTCTTACCTTGATCGAGATCAAAATTAAGTTTACCGGCTACCTTATCCTCCGAACCGGAACACGTTATGACATTATTGCGGCAGGAATAGGAATATATGTATAATCCATCCTTATTTAAATAGTAAATGCGAATGCTTTTCATTCTGTCTGACTATTACACTTTAAAGACTACATCGTTCTACCTATTTCGATGAAATGTGCTATGCATATTGTTAAAGACCAGCATTCAAACAGCAGCTTAGTTTTTTTTAAAAAAATACCCCTGGGGGTGTTGAAAAGTTGTATAAATCATAGTCGCGGGTAATCAACCAGTACTTGATCAAAATCCAAATTCCAAAACCGTCCCTTATTTACCAAAATCATTTCGTTATGAATCTTTCTATTAATACATGTTGAAGTTATAAAAAAATATTAAACTAGTATAAAAATCTAAGGTAAATCAATAATAAAATAAAGTCGAATTTAATAATACAAAATCATAGAAACGTATTTAGAACATTCCTTTTTGGAAATCATTTCAAACAAAATAAAAAGGATTGTGTAGTTTTATGAAACCACGGTAAAAGTGAAATTTGATTCATAACTATAAACTGTAGACGCCGCCATATTGGCCTCGGCTGCTCTGACGTTACCGTCACGCGACATGCGATACACAGACCAAAAAAATTGGGACGATGTAATAAAGTTTCGCTTCAAAAAAATACTTCCCAATCTCATAACAAACCATTTATATATATTATTCCGATAAATTATTCCGTCGCTTGAGAATAAGTTACAATGTTGTTACATTTTTACAGATATTATTAGCAAGTAGCAGTATAGCTAAAATATCGATATGGTAAAGATGTGCTTTCGTCATGCTTTCTTTATCCATACCCATCGTTTGTTAGAATATTATATATAAAGAGTCGAACCCGTAATAAATAATTCCTTCTCTTAAATGATGGATTTCAAAGAACAATTTAAATTATTGTTTTTTACGTTTGATTCAACTAAAAAACTAACATTATTAGTGTTAGGTGGGTACACTAATGCCTCGACCAACTAAGCAGTCTAATCCGTAATAAATTTGCGTCTACTTGTTTGTACTCCCATACAAAAAGATATAACTTTATTGTTAGCAAATTTTGTCTAAAGCCTAATCTAAATTAATTTATGTCCTCACTTTATGACATGATCTAGTTCTTATACTCACAGTCATTAAATTGATAACAAAATACCTTAAAAAAGGCTAGTTTCTAAAATCTTTCTAAGCACAGGTGTGCCTTAAGTGCCACATATTACCGTAGTACGCAAAACTCGGAATAACATGTAGGTTGGAAAATATATTTCTATTTTAAATGACCTAAATATTTATCGTATTTAATTGACAAAGGCTAAGAACCCACTGAGCGGTTTCTAAATGCGCTGCCGGTGGTCGCAAAACAGCGGTTTCATTTCAAAACTCACGAGATCGGTAATTTGTGCGGTCACGTAGCAGTCGCGGTTAAAATCATCGCAAACTAGCACGATTCTACCGGCGGGCAACCGGTGTCGCGGGAACCGCATACTACCCGGGCATTGCGGGCTGCGGCTGTAAAACGCGTCGTTAAATGTGCTCTTACTCTTTCCCTATGAATAAATATTAATAATAAATAATGAATAAATAAATATCTCTGGACAAGTTACACAAATTAAATCTAACCCCAAAATAAGCAAATTATATGCTTGAGTTATAGGTTAGTCAACGATTTTAATACATAGAAATATTTAAATAGATACCAGAATAAATTGAGTAAACACCCAGACCCGGAAATGCAGACATCTAAATGTTCATCACACAAATGCCTGCCCTTATCAGGAATCGAACTCGAGCCTCGCTGTTGGTTGGCATAGTTAGGCGTGTACGCTAGCCAACTAGGCGGTCTACATTCTACGAAAGCTGCGGTCCGGAAAACGCGGCGGGTGCGGCTGAATACCGCTCCATGAGTTCTTGGCCTAAATGATTAATTTACCCGTCGACGCGCTGACAGTCCCTGTGCGACCATAGTAAACAATATTATCACGAAAAGACCTCGTCGCGTTAATTATGTACGAAGTTTTATTTAATTCATACATATTTATGAGGAAATAAGAAAAGCTTGCAAGTAAACATCTTTGTGGTGTTTACATTTTGACATACTAGGCCGTTTTGCAGTCAAATTTACTGTACCTTGGATCCGGATCCGGATCTTGCAATCATATTTTTACCCTACAATCCTACTTTCCCCGTATTGGTCAGGGTCCGTTGAGTAGAATAAACCGTCCGTTTGCCAGGTATCTTGTAAGAGGCAAGCACTGGTTAAAATGTAGGTTATCACTAACAAGACCACCGTTGATAAAGTGCAGTATAGCAACTTAAACTACCACTGTTTTAAACTTTTGTTATTTTGAAGATTTTTATGCAAATAATTTGCATAAAAATCTGTCTTTCTCATAATTATTGTGAGAAAGACAGATCTTACACAGATCTACTTTATTAGGTTTCATACTCTCTGATTGATCTACAATTCTTTAAAAAGCCAAACAGCATTAAGATTTTTTCCCGTGTTGGTCTGGGCTCCTTTGCAGAATAGACCATCTGCCTAACTGCCAGGCAGCTCGTAAAAGGCGAACATAGACTTACCGTCGCTAACACCGTTATGTCCTACTAAGTGGTAGAGTTTCGCAGCGATTCCGCAGACAGACAAGTCAAACACATCTCGTTTTCCTTCGAGCATTTAAAAGTAGGGCCTAATAACAAGAATAAACAATTAAATACTTCTATGATTGAGCTTCATTGTAAAAATTAAATTACTGTGACTTGAAAGGAAGACTTTGGAGACGCAAACCACACACCACAAGTTGGTAGAATATGTTGAAACGCTTAAATAATTTTGTAACATCTTAGTAACACTCATATTCCGCAAATAAATATTTTTCTTTCTTTCTTTCTTTCAAAATCTAAACATAAAATGAATACTGATGAAGGGAGAGAAAGTTAGAAGTAATTAAAGCTCACGAGTATTAAACAGAAGTATTTTTTTAATAATCCTAAGAAAACATAAACAAGATACTCCGGAAACCGCCCTCGCCTAATTAGCTTCCAATAACGTTGAATAACTTGCGGGCTGAACTTACGACGCTTAAGTTCAAAGCTTAAAGTCGCTAAGGACTAAAGTTTTCCTTTGCTAGTCTACATTTACGACCTTGTTCTTGTTTTCTGATTTTAACTGATTCAGTATTATAAATTTGACTAGATTACGTCAGTATCATGGTTTGCTAAGTATTAGAAAATACCATTTCTCCTTTTCAGTCAAGTAAATCTTCGCTGCTACCCGAAAAATGATGATTAATCAGGGCTTAAGTTTGAAATTGTCTAGTGCTTCAAAATCATTTAGTAGTTTTTCCGTGATGTACGAACAAATAAACAAATAAGAAATAGGAATCGTTAAAAAAAGACCTGTAGCACTCGGAGACTGCCACGGTAAAGCTATAGCATAAGCAGGCAAGAGTCACCAGATTGCGGGGCGAAGAGGAAGATTATTCATGCACAGTAACGCCAATACAAAAAATGCCATCTAAAGGCGAGTTGCTGAACAAAAGAGACAAGCGTAATAAAAAAGTCATTAAAAGTTCTGCTATTCATCGATAGATGGCAAATCTACAACTTATCGCCGCTGTGCCGGTCGAAGAGGGGGTGTTAGGTTATTTTCTGGATTGGTACCACCGCTTTACCTGTTCCTGCAACCTAAACGTCCAATGCAAGTAACCGGTAAACTTACTTTTGCTCGAGTCATAACATTCCAGCCTTAGGTTGGCAATGCACCTTTACCAACTTAGGTGACTCTAGGCGGCGTGAATTTCTTACCATCAGGAAATCTATCTGCTTGTTTGCCTTCTATTATCATAAAAAAAGGAAATAAAATACAATGTAGTAATTTAGTTGAGGTACAAAATTGTAATTCAGTATATATATAGATTTAGATATACAGTGTAAAGAGCAGAACAAGAAATTTAAGTCACTCATCATAGTTTAAACGTTATTAACCCGTCATTAACATTTATGTGTTTATCTCTGACTATCAAGAAAAAGAACAAACAAAATAATAATTATTTCTGCGATTTCATGAATAATTTTGTACTATATGCCTTGATCGTTAGTTTTGTATATGACATATGGCCAATATATATGTCTAAAACAAGATATAGGATCAGTTACCAGGCAACCATTGTTATTTTCAATGATTAACAAAAAATATTTAGCAACTAAGCTCTAGAAGGCCTATCTGTAGATTTTCAAAGTTAATTTTGGCCGTTAGCCAGTACAAGGTTCGTAAAAGTAGTCAAGCTGTATATCTATATTCTTCATTTTAAGAATCATTGATATCAGTAGTTCCGTGCTTTTAAATGATTGTCACTTCGTTCCATCTTTTATGATTTTAAAGGTCAAAATTAGAAACATCAGAAGACAGGGTTAAATTTAATTATGGTTTTAAAAATATTTTGGTAATAAATAATTAAACTAGTTATAGACATAAATAATTGGCTTAAAAATTAAAGCATATGTAATTAAATAATATTTTCTATAACTATTAAAATATTTGAGCACCAAAATATGGTAGAATATGTTGATTTACTAAAATATTTTCGTAACATCTTATTTACACAAATACTCCGCAAATAAATAATTTTCTTTCTTTCACGCAACTTACACCTTCTAGCGAGGAAACCTTCAAGGTTATGAAAATGTTTCTGTCTCCTGATTTGTTATTTATTTCTAGATAGATAGGTAAGAGAGGAAAGAGACAATCTGATAAGCCTTTAAGCCGGTTTATACAGATAGCTACAATAAAACGAGAAGGAATATTATTACAAGAAATCGGAAATAACATGCAAAATTATTGGTATTACAATTTCTGTATATATTCCTATAGGTTTTAGGAGGTTGTATGACTAACAAGCAGAGGCATTGCTTATAAATGTTACCATATTAAAATTGTTAACGTTTTTCTTTTGAGCTATTGAAGTAAAACAATATGGAATGAAAACTACGAGTATTAAATCATTAATTATAATTAATTTATAAATTATTTTGATTATAATGAAATATAAAAAAAAAAATATCGCCTCTGTGGTCTAGAGGCCCGGCATCGGACTTAACTTCTTGAGGTGCCGGGTTCGATGCCAGGTTCGATCAACAAAAAAAAATAGAAAATGTATATTTTCAATTTTCTAATAAAATTAACGTTACCGGAATTGGATATGTGCCCGGTTGGCGATAGGCTTGCCACCTAACACATTGGGGGGCTTAGTGTCTTTGGCTATTCATTGGTGCCCTGGTTATGCCTCTGCCTGGCCTTCGGGGATATGGGCGTGAAAATGCTTTATTAAAATTATTTACGGAATACCACTTGCGTTAAAAACTAACAAAAATATTTATTCATATCCGCACTTTCTACTATATCAGGATTTATAATTATTTTAAAATTCTAACAAATTGCTGGTTTAATTTTTTACAAGATGTTTGGCCCGCGGCTTTACGCATCAGCGTTGTATAGTTAACAGCTACTTTCAAAAGAAATTAATGTTTGTTGACCAAAAAAAGAAAGATGATTTCTTACCGACTTCCTTCATAATATTAAATATAAAAAAGTAGAGAATTTCGTTAACCAAATTAAATATAAAACATTTTAATTTACAAAATGTAGCCCAAGGATAAATTTCACTTAAACGAGGAAGTTTGAGTGGTAGCTGAAGACGGCAATACTTTTACATATTTATTAACTTTAACCATTTTAAGCCATTAGGGATACCGATACCGAATTTTTCTTTCGGTAAAGGAAAAGTGCCTGAAATAATATGATTGATATTATAATCTATTTTTCTTTTATATCTGCTTTTAGTATTTGAGTTGCTACAAGAGAAAACCTTTACTGTTTTATTAATAAACAAAGACTAAAGTAATGGGAAGTTGAGTTTTTACTTACTGTGCACTAAAGTATAGGATACGAATTTGAATTTAAATGGCTCAATACTAACTAACTCAACCACTGACGGTAAACTGCTGCTTGCCCAGGTAGAGATCCACCACCTTATCTCTATGTTAACCTTAACTGTTATGTTCCGGTCCAGAGGGTATGGTATTTCTTATTTTATTTTTATGATATTGAAAGGCAAACATGCCGATGGATTTCCTGGTGGTAAGAAATTCACTTCACCTAGAGACACCAAAGCTGATAATGGTGCGTTGCCAACCTGAAGCCGGGATGTTAGGCCTCGAGCAAAAATAGGCTTACCTTACCCTCCGAACCGGAACATGTCAATGGCAAGTACTAACGTTGTGTAAGTGGCGTTAGGTAATAGGTAAGGCGGCGGTACCAATCCGGACGAGTCGCTGCGAAACTCTACCACCTAGTAGGATAGTAACCGATGGACTTACACAATAGGTAACTGGCCACAGGTTATATAACTGATGAGGTGTCCTTATGCCGCGATTGTCTCTTACCATCAGGAGTATCGTGCGTTTGTAAGCTGCTATCTTATGCCATGAAAAAACTAAAAAAAACTGCATCAGTACGCAAAGCCGCGGGCTGCAGCTACTTTAAAACAATTACCATATTCATGAAGCGACACCAAGCTCGTTAAACCGTAACGTGAATATCATTCAACATTCAAAATAGTCTCGAGATTAGTTCATCGCAGTATAATTCAGTACCCAACTGTATTCGAATATGAATGTACAATCGTAATACACAATTGTGTATGAAACTTAGCCCGAGATCTATGAAAAGTCAGACTATTTATATTATTTACATTTATAAACAATAAATCTAGATAAAATATAAAAGCTAGATTCATAAATTAATAAAAGATAGATTTCATAAATTAGTAAAAGAAAAATGTCAATATTTTTCTAAAGTTGATTGAAACACCAAAATCAAGAGTAAATTTTAATAGTAATTTAAATTAAAGCGTAAGCACAATATTACTGTAAGTGCTGAAACAAGTAAACTTTATACTTAGCCAATACATTTTTAATTTAACATTTTCATATGTATATAACACTTATTATTTAGATGTGTATAGATATTGGAAAGGCTGTTATTGGAAAAAAACAAAGTTAATTACACAAAAAAAATATGTTTACTTTCTAACTAGAGCTACGTTTATAAAAATTGAAATAAAATAAGTAATAAGATAATAACTTTTTGTCTTTGCCTAAATATGAAATGAGTTATCAGTTTAGATAATTAACATCGATAAAAGGGCAATATACCTGAATCGAATAAATATGACTTACTTGTATTGTATGTTTTTGACATAACATTGTTACAATCGGTTTAAGCAACGAAGTATAATTATTAATAAATGTACCTACGTATTTCCAAACACATAGATAGCCAAACATCTTCACAGCATTTGCACTTAGAACATCATGAAGACAGTTTTTCCTACTACGCATTTCGTAAATACTTATTATTTTTACATTTTAAAAGGCCATTTTCTTTTATTTAAGTCCATATCTATTAAAACAATGATTTCATAATTTTTAAACGCTGAGAATTTCTTGAAGCAAGCTCCAATGCTTTAACTTTAGATATTTTTAATCGCACAATTTTCTTGTATCTCATTCGCAACTATAAAAGAAATCATGACATTCATTCCGTGACACTTACTGTACGAGTTTCGCACATTTATCGAATTGCAACTTCAGCAGTTTCATGACGCGGCGTATGACCGTGACTAACTTAATTAATTAATTAGTTCCAATCAGATCTTCGTGTCGTGATTTCTCATTATCAAATCCTACTAATCAAATGCTACGCTTCGCTTGTCTCTAATAATATTTAACTAATCAACCAAACATCATTTAACCATTTTAACATAATTTTAATTTATGTCTATATAAGTGCTTAAAACTCTTAACACTTATAGTTTTTAAATTAAAAGTTATCAGTAAGTTTGAGAGAGTATAATTATTTTAATGATAATTAAATTTTCATAATCATCATTAAATATCTTTAGGATGCTTTTGAAAGTCATTTATACATTATTTTAGCCCTTCAAGCCACATACTAATTATGCTAGAAAAGTTTTACATCTTTGAACTATAATGAACTGTAACTATACGTTTGTTACCCAAGCTCACCTTTTTCACGTTACATGAAAATATATGTTTATTTAAAAGACATTTTTTCAATACCCAAATAGATCTGACAATCTAACTTCCAGAATCTATTATACTACTCGTACTTAAACGACAGAAATACAACGTTTCTAATAAATATTTTATATGGTTGCTAATGGAATTTGAAGAACTTGCCAAAACCTTTTATAAAATGTCTTTCTGGACATTATCAGCTACAAACAGTTTATGTGGATTAAAGCATTTTCTCATTTTCAGGGTTTTTATTTTCATGAGAACCTTTTCCTAACATGCAAAAAAAAAGAATTACCAAAATCGGTCTAATCGTTCAGGAGTGATGCGATGTGTACGCGAAAAAGGGATTCATATACATATAATAGTGGTCGCCCATCGACCATAATACATTTTTATTATAAGTTATTCAATTATCTTTTTGATAAGGACGCCATCT
Organism: Calephelis nemesis; assembly: GCA_002245505.1. Taxonomy (NCBI): domain Eukaryota; kingdom Metazoa; phylum Arthropoda; class Insecta; order Lepidoptera; family Riodinidae; genus Calephelis; species Calephelis nemesis. The sequence continues at coordinate 4,849 of NJDD01002002.1, read as the reverse complement.
TCATTTCACAAGACGAACTACTATTTTTCCAAACTTTATGAATATAATTTGTGCGCCATCTGTGACCTTTTCTAGTTATCAATATTTTTGTTTGTGTATGTCAAATGCATAGTAGTATGTGTATTGATTTCTTTATAGATTTAATGCATTTAATAACCATTGTTATTTAAAAATATTACCGTCATGCACTTTTTCTACACTTAATCTATAGGTGTGCTAAATTTCATACTCCTCCGTCAGCACAATTTTTGTCTTTTTACAAAGTTTTTTCTTTACGAATTGATCTCACGATATAGATAGATTACGGTGCGGCAATTTATAGGATCTCCAGCTAAATTACAATATATGATAGCCTTTAAATATTGAAATTCAAAGTGACTAATAATCACAAATTTAAAAATGTAGGCATCATCTACGGGGCTTATCATCCTGGCCTCAGGTAGGAAACGCACAATTATCACCTTTGGTGTCTCCTGATGGTTACAAATGCACTCCGCATTTGTAACCATCAGGAAATCCGTCTGCTTGTTTGCCTTCCAATATCATAAAAAACCAATAGAGTATTGTAAATATCAACTTGCGTTAGTTGAAAACTTTTGAAAAAATTGACACACACAGTTAAGATGTTAATAATAATCAACCTAACACATCATTAGCCTAATTAAGTAGAAGGGCGCGTCTTTTCTGCTCAGACGAGTTCTGCGTGGGTGTTGAAAGGCAAGTACCAACTAATTTAACTAATGGCATAGGGAAAGTCAAAATCGAAATTTCTAGATTATTTCACTGATGGGCGATGGAGTCGTTACGTTCGTGAGCCGGAAACGTTACGTAACGTTGTGATAAATCATACTGAACAATTTCAACAAATCAAAACCGAAGTCAATATTATGACAGGTGCTTGTAAATATGTCATTTAAGATTTATTGCTAAGACTGTCAGATATAAATTATGTTGCTATGAAAATGTCTACTAATTTTTCTTCCTTTTTAATTAATAATTTGTAAACTACAAAACTTAATCTAATAGCCAACGCCCTCGATCTCTCGTTGACGGGAAAGCCTTTATTTTTTTTTATGGTATTTGAAGGCAACAAGCCGAGCCGATTTCCTGATGGTAAGAAATTCACGCTGCCTAGAGACAACAAAGGTTGTAGTGGTGCGTTGCCAACCTCAGGCCGGGATGTTAGGCCTCGAGCAACAGTAAGTTTACCGGCTACCTTACCTTAACTGAACCGGAACACGTTAACGACAAGCGCTGACGTTATGGCGATAGGAATAGGTAAGGCGATGGTAAGAAAAATCGAATATTTCAAACTTTTTAATATGTAGTTGCTAAACAACTGATTCAACTTACTCTTTTAAAAAATAACTGCTACCAAAATTAAACAGAAGAGGCGAGGTATTTCTAAATGGTTGATAAGAAACAAAATGGCGGACTAAAGCACAGATCAATATTATGGCACTGTAATCAGTCTATTGAACGAACTACTCAACTAACACCACAGACAAGAAATAAATAGTCTCTGGTGACCTGTGGTGGTAACATACTGTCGCCAAAAAATCTCAAAGCAGCATACAGTGCTTCATAATCCTGAGCACTAAGAGCTTAACTAGTCCTTAATCAATAAAGGCTAACTTCAAAGCTAGCTAGTCTGTAAATCTATTATAAAACTTAGCTCTAAGGAAGTTCAAACTCATTTTGCGCACTTAGCCAACGGATTTTGGATGCTACCAGAATAAATAAACCAACTTAGGTCTTACATTAGACAACTTTTTATTAGCAAGTTGCTGACCTAGAAACCTTATTTTATGGCCAGGGCTATTTTTAAAATAACAAGACCAGATTTTGTGGGGTACACTGTAATTTTTTTTTACTAGCAGTATAATTGATGTGTATTATGTCTTGATTACCTCGTTAGTCTAGAGTTTAGCGTCGATCGACTCGAGTTTGATTCCTGACGATAGGCATTTGTTTGGCATTGTACGTTTGGGTCGGGTGTATTCGCGATATATTACTTGTAATATTAATCTATAATATTACTTATTTTGTATTTAATATTTGTACATATTATTCTAAACTTTTACCCATGCCACAAGAATCTGATGTTCTTAATTTGAAGTTAGATCTAATTTTTATAATTGGCCTGAAGATATTTTTAATCGACTCCAAAAAGAAATATGTATTTTTTTTTGTTTTTTTATATAAGGGGAGGCAATCACCGCCGCCCATGGACATCCGCAAATTGCCATACCACGAGTATCACAGATGCATTGCCGATCTTTAAAGAAAAGGTATCTCATTAGTTTGGTACTTTTATTAAATACGTAATTACTCCGCCAATTATAAATGGGTTTTGATAATTCTTTTCTTATAAGGTTGGTCACAATCCAAACGTGGTCTTATATTAGTTCTATCAAGATCCGATAAGTGGTTTTTGAATTATATTTGATAATGAATATTTTTCTTCACTTCGGCGACGTGGAAATGAAAGTGGATAATTCATACCCAATCACGGGGGATATTGGGTAATCCTGCATTAAATAAAATTCGCAATCTTTTCGCCTTTTTTTATTTTTTACTATGCCCGTGCCTTATTCCGAGTAGAACTATTAAAAAAGTAAAAAAGAAAATTAACCAAGTAGTTACCTCTTATTGCATCAGGTATATGCCAGTGAAAGTCCCAACATCAGTCCCACTTGAATCGAATACACATTGATATGCGTAAAAAGTGGTTAATAATACAATCACTTTCCAATTTTATTTATAAACGGTATTAAACCAAACATCGCATACACACACAAAAGACGGTATTGATGCGTTCCAACTTGAGGCCACAGTGTCAAGCTCTTTGAGTTATTAAGGACCCATATTCAGTCAGCTAGAAGAGCCAATCACCGCGCTCCCCCGTTCCATGATTACAATGAACAATGGCGTTCTAAAGAAAACGTCTTAAGCGACAAATCACTATTTTTGGCACTATAAAAGTAATTTGAAAAAAAGTATAAAAACTGAAACACTTATCTTTTAGGTATAGTACTCATCTATGTTTACGTTCTTATTCAAAAATCTTGTGTATTTTTGTCAGCAAGATCCATGATTGCTTTGTATGAAAAAAACAGTAAACTGCTGACGTATTTAAGCGTATATGGCCCCTTAAGTTCACCAACCTTATCTGATGGGATTGGAACACAATAACGGCGAACAATAACGATATGATGGAAGGAACAATACTAAGTAATTACATAATAATTTACGTGAAACATCAAATAATTACGCTTTGATAACGTATGACTGATTTCATTTCGTGTGATATTAATAAGATTTCGCTCCCTCATCGTGAGGGGAGTTTATTAGCAAGTCCCTTAAGCGCAGAGTAACTGGCAAATGCTCTATTCATCACAGTAATGGGTGCTTTATGTGAGGGTACTTATGAATATGGAGTAAGACACTGATAAGAACATCGCGTCTTATGTTATTTTAAACGGAATTCATAGAAAATATTTCTTACGCATACCCCGTACGGGTATTAATATAGGTGTTGTTTTTGAATTATCATGGTGATTTTGCTATATAAATCACTAACTAGATTCATAAATCATACATATCTTTTCCCCGTGTTGGTCCGGGCTCCTTTGCATAATAGACCATCTGCCTTTCTTGCCAGGCAGCTCGTAAAAGGCGAGCATAGGCTTATCATCACTAACACCGTGATATCTGACTAGGTGGTAGAGTATCGCAGCGACTCGCCCGGATTGGTACTACCGACTTACCTATTCCTGCGGCCATAACATCGTGACGTGTTCCGGTTCGGAGGGTAAGGTAGCCGGTAAACTTACTTTTGCTCGAGGCCTAACATCCCGGCCTCAGGTTGGCAACGCATCATTACCACCTTTAAGTCTTTAAGTCTCTAGGCGGCGGAAATTTCTTGCCATCGGGAAACCCGTTTGCTTGTTTGACTTTCAATAACATAAGAAAGAAAAAAGTCAAAATACTGTTTGCAGGTAGTAAGATTTAATACTGATTACTTAATACGTTAAGTTAAGGCAAATCGAACAAAACAAAGGTTGATTAGCTGAGAACTTTATTCCTTAGCTACGTTAAGCTTTAAACTTGAAGCCTTTAAAGTTAAGCCCGTCAAGTTATCCAACGATATTGGAATTTAATTAGCAAGAACGATTTCTGGGGTTTCTCGTTTATATTTTCGAAGAATAATTAAATTAATAAAACTAGCTTTTAAGATCATCCTACTAATGTTATAAAAGCGTTTGTATGTTTTTTTGTTACTCCTTCATGCAAAAACTACTGAACCAATTTTCATGAAATTTGGCACACACTGAGGGTAACTTGAAAAAACACGTAAGACAGTTTTTACCCCGATGTTAAAAATGTTAGCCATTAACCACGAAGGCAATGCCGCGGGCAACAGCTAGTTTAAAATAAATTGCTGTGCAGCAAAATTGCGTCATAAATGTTTGCCGCCATTCAGACATTGCTGGCATTTCTAGACTTCTAGCCTAGGATTCCGGCCATAAAATAGTGACGCACAAATACCTACTACCTAGGGTGTCTATAGGTGATGGTTGTCTCTTAACCAAACCTACCTTAAACAAATGCCTACTATCTAAAGGTGTCTATAGGTTATGGCTGTCTCTTAACCAAACCTACCATAAACAAATACCTATAGCAAATCGATATAATTAGATTAAATATTAGGAAATTATATCACAAACCCTTGACCTACGTACCTTTTTTGATTCCTCTCGTTGTTTCCTAAATTTTGGTGGTAATATTTTTAATTTTCGCGACACATTTTCATACAAATTTTTCAAATTTTCCAAATTTTCACCAG
>NJDD01002001.1:170453-183851 GCA_002245505.1 Calephelis nemesis | reverse complement strand
TTCTCACAAAATAGACTACATATTTGTTCCCAGGCATTTTTCTTTAGCACTTTATACGAATAATCCGCCAATCGTGAATTCCACAATATTGGCCGGGTTTGAATTTCAGTTATGAAGTTTTCTGTGTCGAAAGGCTCCATTTTTTTTGTTTCAAAGACGTGCGGTGCACTAAATCGCTCGATTGCTACTAGCGTAGAACGTAGATTCACACTTCCCTGTCCCTCGTTGCGGGGGAAACCCCGTCCGTAGGGAAGGCGCGCGCGCAAGCGCTCGTTTCGGTGTCGCGCGTTTGAATCGATACAGACGCGCCGGTGCCGCGCGTTTGTATAGATACAGACGACAACAAACTGCTCTGCAGGATAAAAACGCGCCGGCGACGCGCGTTCCTGAAACGCGCGTCGACGGCGCGTTTAAAAAACGTGGTGTGCATAGGCCCTAAATGGGATTAGTGTATTGTAAGGAAGTAACTAACTTAGAATTGTAATCTTCAGCGTAAAATGATGGATACAATAAGATATATGAGTGTGTTAAAGTGATATGATGAGTAGGAATTTTGTAGTAAAAAATATTGTAACTTAACTTATTTACTTTAAGGTAATAACAAAGTGATTTAGATAAAATAAACAGAAACATTATCATAACTAGTCACAATGTAATATTTTGTAGCTCTTTTTCTTCGTTAACACGAAACGAATTTCCACCTTCTTCCTTTTTGACGTAGACAGTCCCATTAATGGTCCATGCTGCATACAATTTTTTATTTTTTACAAATTCACGTGCCGCGTAAAATAGTTGCCTAGTTTTTATTTAAATATTCTTTAATATTCTTTTTTTTTTAATTTTCTTTTAATATTCGGAAATAAAGAGTTGTTGCGAGGGTCCAGGTATTTACAAATCACTAGATTGTAATGGCGTTTCTTTCATTGCGCGCTTGTTTTTATTAAAAATTTTGAAGTGCTTAATCATAGCCTCCTTACGAATGGCTGTAGTGAATTCAACAACAACAGCACCTGATTTTCTTGTATATATTTCTTTTATTCTTGCTCCTGGATGAGTGAAGTAAGTCCTATAGTCGTAGCTATCTTTTGAATAATGCTTATCAGGTCAACGTTATTTTGTTTTTCTAGTTTAGGCAAATTTCTTATTTCGATTGAACTAGAGCACAATTTCTTCTCTTGTAGGTGAAGGTTTTTTTCCAGGTCACAAATACGCTGCTGGTAGTCCTCATTCTCCTGTTTGAGTTTCCGGATTTCTTGATGTAGCTCTTCGTTTTGTTTACTTAATGACGTGACCGAATTTTTTATTTCTAGGTTTTGCGAGATAATAGTCAATAAGGTATTGTTAAGCAGTTCGAACTTTTGGTCTTGTTGATCTTTCATTTCCGCAAATAAGGTTTTTATCGTAGACATAGATAAGGAAGAGTGATCAAGTTGTTCAAACGAGCGTTTCTGTCTTTTATTGTTATTAAAATAATTGTCTTCGGTGTGTTCTTTGTTGGATATGTCCAAGGCTGAGTCTGAATTATAGTGCATAGAGGAATTTGGTAAATTTATTTGCCATTGCGTGTTTTCTGGTGGAGTTCGTTGTAAGGACATTTTTGAATCTGAAGCTGTTAGGCCTAAAAGTTCCGACGGCAAGTGGCAAAATACTGGGGGCAGGTCGTTATTAATTAGCGAGTACAGAGGTCTGTGTGTAAATTGACTAACGTATAGCTGTCTCGACCACGATCTTGCTTGCACTTACTATGCGTATGCGCAACCACGCCCATAGGGCGGAGTCACTGTAGGATAGACAAGGGTAGGTAACTCACGCGAATATAGATATCACAGTTTCGGTTTCGCTTGCACCGCACGCTCCTGCACTGGTATAACTTATGCACTTTTGGTAACTAGTCTAATTTATTATAATTTGATTATTATTAAAAAAACGAAAAAAGTGGTAATATTTGTGACACACACGTCCGTGTACTGTGAGATCCGCGGCGGAAGGATTTCAGTGTTAGATAGCCGTTTTATCGAGGAATAATATCTTATTAATATTATAAATGAAAAAGTTTGCATGTTTGTTTGTTTGTTACTCCTTAACGCAAAATCTGTTGAATTAATTTTCATGAAATTTGTCACACACATAGAGGGTAGCTTGGATTAACACATAGTATAGGAGCTGAGCACCAATGAAGAATATTTTAAAATTGGAGGACTCTTCGTATTTTTTTGCTTACAAAGCTTATTATGACATTACCATGGTTATAACTTTGAAGAATAGACAGGCTTTTTTACAGGCTATTATTATATACAGACAGATGATTTGTACATACCTGAGCCAGTGCAGTGCAGCGGCGAGTCCCTCCCGTCCTGTGGGAACTCTCCATAGCACGAGGTACAGCGACCGCCGCGACAGAAAATACTGGTGCGTGGCATAATATCTACAAGAGTAACAAACACGTGTATAAACAACATAGGTAAATTATTTTAAATAAACAGGAATTTTACAGTCTTACTACAAAAAAATTAAACACTCATTGAACACATGTTTTTTTTGCGGATTTGCGGGTCCTTTCAAAGGTACCTTGACTATATGAATATAAAACTATTTCTATACTAACTCTTGCTGTCCTCCGAAGTCCCAGGTGCTGAAAGTGACCGGTCCCCTAGAGGAGCGCGACGCCTCGTACACCCAGGTCCCGATGTCGACCCCCACCGTGGACATACCACGCCTGGAGCCCTTGTTGCCCATGCGCTTGGCCCAGTGCTGGGGACACGCAAGCTTAACTTTAACCGAATATTACTTATTACAATGTATTTTTGCTTCTTACTCGTATATTTTACTAACGAAGATTACATCCATCTTAAACCGCCGTTACAGAGTTGTAGATAAAGTATCTCCAGGGCAATCTTTCTTTTTTTTAGGACAATAGCAATAGGTAATTCTGGATACTTAATCTTATCAGACCATAGCTCAGGGTATTATAACTCACAAGGCTGAGTGAGTAAGGCTGAGTAGTAAAAGACGATAGATGCTCACTGCTGAAGCTATCTGGCTTTCGTACGATATGTCTTAAGGAATAGTAATAAATTGGAACACTTTAGTAGCGCCTCAGTGACCTAGCGGTCCAGCGTCGGACTTTACTTTTTGAGTTTCGGGGATCGACCCTGGGTTTGATAGCAAATAAAATATAAAATGAGTATTTTTTATCTAACATATAAAAATGAATTGCTAAATGTGTTGGTGAGCGCATAACTTCTGAACGACTGAACTGATTTGACTAATTCTTTTTTGTTGTCTTAGTTATTGTCAAAAGAAGGTTCTTATGAAAAGAAAAACCGGAAAAATTGCAGGGAAAATGCGAAAAACAATACTATATTTTTATCCTTATAAACTGAACGGGTGGAACGAAGTTCTCCGGGTCAGCTAGTTTTCTAATAAAAATAACGTTGCCTGGGATATGTGCCCGGTTGACGTTAGGCTTGCCATCTATCACATTATGTGACTCAGCATCTTCAGCTAGTATTGGGAACCCTGTATAACCGATTAGTCGGACGAAGCGGAATTGCGATACCATTAATCGAACCAACAGGAAAAAAAAATCACGTGGTCCGATTAGTCGGACGAAGCAGTCGGACCACGTGTTCGCCCCCCNNCCCCCCCCCTTTGTTCTTCTACCTATTACTTCAAGGATATGGGCGTGAAGATACTTTTTTAATAGCATTTTGTGGGGAACCTATTTCCAATGAGTTGGCTGAGAGTATATTTGTTGTGAATTGTCAGTTATGTCCATCCCGTATGTCTAATATTTTTTTATATAAAATATACATTTATTTGTGGCTAAAAGCCGGGCGTCAAATCTCGCTCACAGCTGATATCCATACATCGCGCGCAGGTCATTAAACTTGAGGAAATTAATATGAAATATCATCATTTAAGAGCGCATAAACCAGCAAGAAACCAAAGAAAGAAGAATTCTAACAAGAAAATAATTTATGTACACAAAAATTGAGTATTTTTCTCGATTCGTGGGATTCAATTATCAGATCCTTGGTGCTTGGTGGCATCAGAAAAACGCTGTTTCAACTAAACTAAATTGCAACCAGTTCACACATTATTGAGAAATCGATTAACGTATATAAAAAAATATAGGAGTCGAACCCATAACTTTCTCCATTTATTGTAGTCGGTTAAAAGTAAAATTTTGTATAATATATCTTACCTCAGTTGGCTTCCGTCGATGATGTAATGCGGACTCCTGCCTCAAACACTCCAGGAGACTTGTTTTTCCGATGCCCTGACAAAATATTTTTCTTTAAATCATAAATATTAATAAGAGTGTGTGCGTTGAGTGAGTGCGTGTACGTATGAGTGTATGATCAGATTGCTTTTCACTGTTTGAAAGAAATAAGACAAACTTAAAATGAACGCACTATTTAGTTGTAATTAGTTCTAAATATACAATAGCAAGTATAAAGGTAATTCTTATGGCTCATTTGAAGTTTGTCTTAACACGTGTATAGCCTACCTGTACTCCGACCACCATGAGCTTCATCCTCGCATAGGGCTTGGCCTCCTGCAGCACGGAGCGCAGGTAGGCCAGCAGGTCGGCGGAGCGAGCCCGCGCGCGTGCCCGCAGCGGGTCCGAGAGCGAGCACCCCGCCGTGCCCAGCGACCACAGCCGGCTCAGCAGGCCCAGTTGGGGGGGCAGGTCCGATATGTCTGGAGAGAAGCAGTTTTATTTCATTTTCTATGAGAGAGACAGAGAACCAGAGTCCTGATGAAAGATGGTGGACACCACAAACTGTATAGGTACATCCCGTAGCTGTGAGACTTAAGAATTTGTTGCTAAGAGATATTTTTTAAATTACTGCAGAACGGGGATTTTTGACAAAGGAAAAAAACATTTTATTTTTCTGGTCTTTATTATATTACAGATACAGAAATATATTTTGCAAAATTAAAATTTAAACTAATCTGAATGCATAAACAAAAGCGTAGAGTGGACAGCAGTCAATCTATTTTTTTGAAATATAGTGCTTTTCAGTCGTTTTATTTTAATGGGTGATTTTAAATTTTAATGCACACACAGTATGCTCAAAACTTAAAAACTGGGTTGGTGGCGTTGGTGTTTAGAATATCTGTTGTTATAGTTTAATATATTAATTATCTAACATTCACGTCACAAACATTTGCATGTGCGGGAAAGTAAGAAAATCATATCATATCCTATTAATAAAATAATTCTATTCGCAATATTTATTTTAATAATATATAAACATCACTAACTCCAAAATTTTTAATATAAAACAAAAGCTTAACGCAATTGTATCCAAGCAAAAGAGACAAAGGTACGCTCCCTCAATTCCCCACACTTTTATTAAAATGAGTACTGCGCAATGATTTGTTACCTGCTTCGGAAGCGCATTTAAGTTTTAGGTGTACTGTAAGTATATGTCCCACAAAAGGAGTAATTCTGAAATGTGATTAGTCGGGGACTAAATAAAACGACATCGTCACCACTTTCTAATCACAAATGAACACTGAAAAGTATCCAAGTCACCTTTGTTCCCGCTGATGTTGAGGACGGAGAGGTTGGTGAGGAGGTGTATGGCGGGCGGCAGCGCGCGCAGCAGGTTGCAGGACACGTCCAGCATCGACAGCAGGGGGAACAGCAACCGCCCTTTCAGGGTCGAGCCGCTGTTCTGAGGGGAAATATCACATGAATACCACTTATATGTGGACCATTTTTTTTGAAATAGTGAACAAGCAAGCGGCTCTCCTGATAGTAAGATAGGTAAGGAGAAACGTGGCCTTTAGACATCAATAGCCTAACTGTACAAGACTATTGGCTACCCATCCCTAAGACCGAAGTTTCAGCACGGAGACTAGCTTGGTGCTAGTTATTGGTAATGACCCTCTTAACCTATGCTCGCCTTTTACGAGCTACCTTCCAAGAAGGCAGATGGTCTATTCTATTCTGGAAACCCGGAACAAAGCGTGTATGATAAGTTGGAAAAAGTTGTTCTTGATAAGACGATTATATATTACACCAACTCTGTGTGTACTATGTGCGAGTACGTGCGAGAACACGTGCGTACGTGTATGCATTTGTGTGTCCGTGTGCATTTGTTTGTACGTGTGTGACTGACCCAGTCGTCGTCGTTGTCGTCGTGCGTCGGCGGCGCGTCGCAGGCAGCCGCGAGTCCGTCGTCGTCAGTAGTCAACTGGATACGACTGAGGAGGTTGTTGGACAAGATCTACGAATACAGAAATTGTATATTAAACAAAAAACAATGAAAGAAAAAAAATATGAAGATCCGTAAGAACAATAAACATATATCAATAATGACTTAGTATGAGAGTGCAAATTTATAAATGTTATGGAGTAAGGCAACTGATAATTCACAAGAACCAGGTTGGATTTAGGACAAAGGTAGGATTGTGACATTTAACACTTACTCTTTGCCTACCGTAATGTCTAACTTTTGATATTTAATTATGTACTTAGCTTTATTTTGGAACTAGATTAGATACTTATGTGTTACTTATTTTATGTATTAAGGTATTGTATTTTCTTTTCTTTTTTTTTAATGTTGTACTTTTTCCTTATTTGTATATTTCTTTTTCTGAATGCTGGTTGTTTGGAAGAAATCGCTTATTAGCGATAAAACCGCCATTTGTATAAATAATCTACTTGCTATTGTGATAGTTGTAGTACTTTTAATATGTTTTTGTTGTACAATATTGAATTTTATTATTATTACCCCGTTAGGCACTTGACATGAAGATAAGTGAGTAAGGTAGGCATTTATATGATTGATAAAGATGTCTGTATTGGTGGAACTGATTCTTTATTAAAATTATTCTGGGAAATATAGATAATATACATACACGTAGGACAAATAAACGCCAAATCCCTTCTGTGAAACGTCAACCAACGTCTTCCCGGGTAGGTTACTCCGGTTCTACAACCGGTTAACCTGGTTACCTACGTAACTATCCATATTGCAATTATGTATCTGTTGTGTCATTCTTTCATCAGCCATTATTTTCCATATGACTAAATTGACTTCTCAATTTTTAAACACTCCGCAGTCCTTAGCACTTACACGATTCCCAAAATACTTCCAAATCCCAGAAAAACCGACAAAGCCGGTTTACTAACGATCTTATACGCTTCGCGATCAATGCAAAACATTGCGTTCTAGTGTTGCCATATAGGTGAGCTGGAAGCCAGCGTCGCGAATAAGGTACCTTTTAATGCCCGGTATTTTAACGCCGAATACGAGTATGCTGAAACGTAAACCATCTTTTTTAAATGCATCGCTGTCCTCTTACCAATAGCCTGTATGTGCTTCGCAAAGGAAAGGCTGCTGCCGATTATTATTAATTCCAAGTGACACTCTTCACGCGCCCTGATATATACTCCTGATCACTATCTTGATCCTTAATGAGCTATCGAGTTTATCTTTTAGTGTTAGCATCTGCGATTTACGAGAACTCCAGCTGCCCTTACCTTACTTGGTAAGCAGAGTATCAAGTATCAAATGTCAGATATGTCAAACTTCCTCTACTTTTGTTACTCTTTTTAGGTGAATAAAACGGATTCGGAGACACTTTAGGAGGTTAGATAAGTTTGTACAATTTGTCAAACATACGAATGAATGGTGAAGTTCTCACCAAGGTCCTCAGCCCCTCGAGGCGCAGATGTCTCCGCGCGGGGCAGGCGGCGGAGAGCAGCTGTGACCGCACGGAGCCCCCCGACCGCGGCCGGGGGCGCCCCCCCGCCCCGCTCCCGCAGTAGCACACCAGGGGGTCCTCCGTTGACGAACCTAACTTTTCCACCTATGAAAAGACATAAGTATCTTTACGCCCATATCCTTTATCCCATATCGCAGAGCTAGGTGAGCAATAAAAAGGCACCCACGACTAGCCGAAGACACTAACACCCGTATTCAAGAAGCACACTTTGTTAAGAAATGAAGCAGCTCTGTGCGAAGTTAGCTATGTGGGCCTTGCTTTAAGCAATTCATAAATTTAAACTTCTTGAATACGGGTGTAAGTCCAACAATATACCGTTTTCTTATTTGCCTTCCTATTTTACAAAAATAAAAACAAATAGATTGGACAGTTTCTTGTTAGATTTAAATTCAACTGTCAAAAAGATTAAGTTGCTTTTAATTTAAACAACTATGAGCTATTTTCAGAGGGATGGAGAGACAAGATGGATTTAGTTTTTCCATATATTAAATTTCGTGTACTAATGAAGTAAAATATTATATTTGGTGCCTATTGGCGATGACAATTTTTACCATGAGAAGAGCTTCTATGTACAATATTTGTGAGTTTCTTAATGTAGAGCCATTACTATGGTAATCCATAGTGATTTCTGAGTTAAGTAATCATACATGTTCGTTGTGTTGTACTTAAATTGTAACTATTATATAAGATTTGTATTTTTTTCACTTACCTGAGGTAGACTCGGCCAGCAGGTGATCTGGTTGTGACTGAGGTCCAGCTGACGGAGCCCGGTCGGGTATGACGTCACGTAAGACATCGATCTACGGTCACAAATAATAAATGTGATGACATCTTAGTATAAAAAAATAAACACTCGTTGAAAACATATTTTATTAAACATCGCCTAAAACTGGATCCCCAACAATAAGACAACATGCTGCCACGTCAAACACGTGTAGCATTTTATTCGTTGAATGAATAAAAACAGTGTTTAATTAAACATATGTTTAACTTTATTTTTATTGTAATACGAATTGAGTACAAACACAAAGAAAATAGTATACATGATCATATTATTATTTTGTAGTAGATGTAGTACCACCTACGCAGCAAAGAGCTGTATTACTCCTACTACACAGTGAGTATTTTGTATTAGACCATAAAACGAAAGAGCACAAGCCTTTCCGGATTGAAAAAAAATCGCAAATATAATTGCTTGAACGTCCTGCAGCCGAGGTGTAAGCTTATTGCGCAAGTCTACCGGGTACCCCATTATCAAGAGAGCAACATGACTGTCATTATGGCAGCTGGACTTCCTAACCGAGCCGGGCTGGTGAGTGATACAAGTTTCTTTTTATCTAATAACTAAACTGTTAATACTTACGTTCTGAATGCGAAAGTTTCTCTTTCAGTCTGTCTGTTGTGCTTTCACGACTAAACCGCTAGATCGATTTTGCTGAAGTTCGATACGCATGCAATTAAAGACCCACCTGAGGGTGTGTCATTCTGTCCCAACTTAGTAAACAAGTGGTCACAGATCTCACCTGAGATTGTTGTAGGCCATGTTGAGTCGTGTCAGATGTGGCGCCCGGCAGGCGAGCGGCGCTGGGACGCAGCTGAACTGGTTGTGGGCGAGGTTCAACGCGGAGAGAGACGAGCCCTCCCGGCCCACCCCCCCCGCGCCCACCTCCGGGGGGGAAGCCGCGCGGGCCCCTCGCCACACGTGCGCGCGCTTCGCTTCTGACCATCTAAACATGTTATGCACATTACTGATCAGTTTTAAGGAAAAATGACTTCTTTTAAACATAATCCTAAAAACATTAATAGGTTGAAGAAATGTAGTATCAATTTCAAATACTTGTGTATGCTTCTAATCGCCTTCATGAGGCCCCGAGTTCTATTCCCAGAACACGCAACATAGACAAAATGTGTTTTTTTTTTTATTTTCTAATACAAATCAACGTCGACGGGAATTGAATATATTTTATGCTCGGTTCGCGATAGATTTGCCACCTATCATATTGTGAGACTTACGAGTATTATCACTTTTCATCATCAACTAGCCGTGGGTGTTCTGGTTACACTTCTGCTTACCTTCGGGAACACGGACGTGAAGATACTATTTTCATTACCTTAATTTGAGAGTTCGAAAATATATTACTTTCTATATTATATTATTTTTTTATATTATAGTCAAGCTCACTCACACAGCATTTCCCGCCCTATTCCCCAGCACGGGTATATCCTCCTCGTCGAAAGAAGCCTCGCTGTGCTCTATGGACGGACTCCGGGACGGAGATTTCTGGAACGTACAAATCATATAAAATAACAACTCTCGTCAGCGAGTTCATCCGCTCGGAATTTGGTTATATCGCATCTATTTCTAATCGTCAGCCTAAACACAAAATTTGAAGATCCTTACTTTTAAAATTGATTATATTTCCTATAAATTTTCACCTCTTTGAGAGCGGAATATTCTAAACGGAAATGCTTAACAAATGATAACTAGTCCCATGTCACATTTCAATAAAATCTATTTAGTGATATGGGCCGTGATGGTAAGACATTTTCTTTATGCAATGAGAATTTCAAAGAAGACTTTACCTGTGAAAGTGTATTTTTTTAACAAAAAACATTGAATTTTAGGAAATATATTGCTGGCTTAATGGTAAGAGCTGAGTAGGAGTGTAGATATTCCCACACAAACATAAAACTGTACTAGTTACTGCATAATTAACAATATTATACGTACAGCATCAAACAAAAAGTGCGAGGAGTTGGAGGGCGAAGCGCTGACTGGCTCCGGAGTCCCCGACCACCGCTTGTCGGTGTCGCCTTGAACCTGGAAATTATTAAAATATATTAGAATAGAATGTCGCATTAAAAAGTGAGCAAAAATATTGACAAGCTATGACGCAGGAACAGAGAAAGCGATGGTATCAATCAACAAATCGTGGCACAAACAAATAATTTTGATTACAATGATAATTACAGAGGAAGTCACTAGCCGTCAACAATATTGAGTTTTGAAAGAACCCCGCGACCAAAACTTGGGAATGTTATCTTAGTTCATCGTTTAGCACAAGTGTTTCCATTAATGTTAGTGTGGCAGTGTTTACGTCACCTGTTCCCCAGTGGGTAGCTCCTGAAGATGGTTGAGAGCCGCGTTGAGGTCCCTCAGGGCTGGAGCCGTCCACATGGTGGCGGGCAGCGACCGCAGCTTGTTGTTGGAAACGTCGAGGCTGCTCAACGATGGCAGGGAGAAAAGAGAAGGAGGTAGCTCTTCAAGACGGTTATCCTAAATGGTAAAGTATATTTGAATAACGGAAACCGTGAAAACTGAACAATTTCGTTTTCAATAGTCCCCGACAAAAACTATGTAGGTATATGTTGGTAGATATATGTATGTTAAAGCTGTTGGTTTTCCTTTTGTAATAAATAAAATAGCTACGAGCCATCTCAATCACGTCAGCTTTCAAACGAAAAATTTTCATTGGACAGTATGTTCAAGTTATGATTTCACAGAAACACACAAACGCGCGCGCACGCGAATCTTGTACAAACATTCACCTGTAGATATATCTCTTGAAGCACCGGTGCGGTGTAGACCTCGCCACTCCTCTTACCCCTTTTTCGTCGGGTCCGCTCCCCCTCTTCGTCGTATGGATCGTCTGCTGTCGGGAGACGCTCCAACTTGTTCTGACCAACGTTAAGGTACCTACCATACCAATAAAAACATACAACTTTTGTCTAAATTACCTAGACTAATAAAATATTATGTAAAGTATCTAATTAGCTCCAGAATACCAAAAATCACATAGAAATTTTTACCACGTTTCATTGTTATGATAATGTCACAATCGAATGTTATAGTACAGCTTTTGAAAAGCAGATGCACAATCAGGGCACCCACGACTAGCCGAAGAAATCTCACGATACGATAGATCGCTAGCCTATCACGAACCGGACACAAATCCAATCCCGGCAACGTTATTTTTATTAGAAAATTGGAAATACAATGTGTATTTTCTTTATTTTTCTTATTACTTTTTCTTTGTTGCCTGACCCGGAGATAGAAACCGGGACCTATAAAAGTCAAATCTGACGCAGGGCCACTGAAAAACAGAGATGTTTAGACATAATAACAACTTGTTACATGTGTGTGCGTGTGTTTTTGATAAAAAGGAATGATGGTACGAAATTCACCTATTTACATTAAGAATGTTAAGCGTGCATTTCAAACCCAAGCCTGTGATCTTAAGTTTATCAACTAGCCTACAAAAATGTTTTTAAGGATCGGGCGAAATAGTTCAAAGACTTCGTCACCTAGTCGGACTGACTGCGCTACGGGAACAATCTAGTAACCAAAATGAATTCAATTAATTATTCTATTAGACAAAATACTAGAGTCGCTTTGCATAATTCTGGGCTTATGTTGTTGCATGGAAGCGAGAGTAGGAGTGTAATCATAAAAATCATGAAAGTAGAATAAATTCGGTCGAAATGAGAGCGCTACGGAAAATGTGTGTGACCGCATTCGTAACAGCGAGATCCGAGAAAAAGTGGGATTGAAAGAAAGTTTTGGTGTTAAAATGCGAAAGAGCATAATTTTCTGGTTCGGTCATGTGGAAAGAATGACAGATGAAATATTGGCAAAGTAGATATATAATACGAATGTGGATCCGGGGAGAACAAGGTTGACATTCCGTGATCAGATCAATCAGATATTATCCGAGGGTGGTGTCAAGAGTCTCTAAAACCTGCGTGTATTTCCATGGGTATGGTATGGTACAAAGGGTAAGGAGTGTGGAGGAAGCCCGGCAGGTCTGCCAGGATCGAGAGGTGTGGCACACGATACTCTTTGTCTACCCCGTCTGGGGACTTGGCGTAAAGATATGTATTTCATTTGTTGGAAATGGGGTGTTTCGTCCGGACGCCGGTTCAAAATACAACAAGTGTTGTTTCGAGGCCGCAACTGATGGTCGCCGAGGGCCAGTGAGTGAGTAGTGTCAAGTGGCTGCGTAGGAATTTACGCATCAATTTTCTTGAGGTGCCAATGGGTTAATTGATGGGCGTACGAGTCTCACGCTGGGAAAGTTTGAATATTGAATAACTAGCAGCCTGTATCAGCTTTGCTTTGGTGGACAAACTTCTATGTTATTATACATGTGACCCTTAATCTCGAATCACTCTCTCTATTTAAAAGAAACGCATCAAAATCTGTTGCGTGTCTTTCAAAGATTTACGCATGCATAAGGACAGACAGCAAAGCGACTTTATATTATACGTTGTAGTAATTAGTGATCTATTGTGATAACTGTCGTGTAAAAATATACATACTAATACTATAAATGCGAAAGTCTGTCTGACTGTCTGTTGCTCTGTAACGGCTAAACAGCCGAACCGATTTTGATAAAATTGGATATGCACATATTTAAAGTTCCGAGTTTAAAAATAAACTATTATTTTTACAAAACCATCCCCTGAAGGAGTATAAGGGGGGATGGAAGTCTGTCTGGAAACCGTTACTATTTTATAATGACGAAGGCGCGGGAAAACACCTTGTGTACAATTAGTGTGATTTACGAAGCTGGTTCTCCATTCCTACACTATCCAAATCCAAAATCGTGTGTGTGTGTGTGTGTGTGCGTGTGTGAGATTACAAATTTG
>NJDD01002001.1:135237-149210 GCA_002245505.1 Calephelis nemesis | reverse complement strand
ACACCATAGTTTATTTCAATATCATCACTTAAATATTCACCAATTTTAACCTTTTGAGTTCGACCACTCAGATAGCTTTTTAGTAATTCAAGCTGCACTCCCCTAATATCAATCCTTTCTAATTTACGAAGAAGGGTAGATGTCGAAACTGTATCAAAAGCTTTTTTAATATCTAAGAAGACAGTAAGGCATTTCCGTTTAGAATCAAGTTTATTGACTATATGAGAGGTGAGATTTAAGACAGCACCTTGGGTACACTTCCCTTGCCTGAAACCAAACTGTGCATCTGATAGAACTTTATTTTTCTCAAGATAATTTACAAGACGTTTATTTATTAATTTTTCGAGTAATTTTGAGATAGCTGGCAATAATGAGATTGGTCGATAGTTGTTCATGTCCTCTTTTTCTCCAGCTTTATGTATGGGTATAATAATAGATCTTTTCAACAGCGTAGGAAAGATCCCTTTATTAAAACAGAGATTAGCCAGGTGACATATTACAGGTACAAGAAGAATTTTCGCTAATTGTAAAAATTTTACAGAAATACCATCCCACCCAGTTGCACAGTCTGATTTTAAGCTTGTAAGTATTAATTCAATTTCTGAGTTATTAGTTTCAAGTAAAACAAAAGATGACAGATAAGTTTTAAAGTTATTGTGGTCAAAATTATTATACATTATTGGATCGAGTGTACTTAAATTATTTTCTGCAAGTTTCTGTCCAGCATTAGCAAAATATTTGTTAACTAAATTTATAGATTTTGTGGGATCGGTGTTAATATCCAGTAGGTCACTACTCCTATTTTTAGTACTTTGTATATTAGTGATATTTCTAATATTGTTAGATATCTATAGAGTTGTTATTACACTTAATTAATCATTTTGCTTAAAATTAAGATTAGGTCAGCCGATTTAAAAATAAAAGTAATAACTGTATAAAGAGTCAAAAGTATAAAGCCGAAGCGCATAATTTATATAGTAGAAAGTACTGTACAAACTTTTGTTCTCCATTATAGTCTTTTAAGGGCATATTTTGAAAAAAAGTAGCTTTGAAAATAAATATCTACTTGCCGATTATGTGTGTTAGAGGCTTTTACAAAAGATATTACTTTATACAGACATGTTCTACCGCATTGTGGCGTGCAAATATTTTTAAAACTACAATTTATTAAAAACAATATATAAATAAATATTCCTGGACAAGACACCCAAATTGAATCTAACCCCAAAGTAAGCAATTTTAGGTATATGCTTGTGTTATGGATGTTAGTCAACAATACTAATACATAGATATACTTTAATAGATACCAGAATAAAATAAAAAAACGCCCAGACCTGGAAATTCAGACATCTAAATGTTCATCACATAAATGCCTGCCCCGTCGAAAATCGAATTCGAGCCTCGCGGTTGGTCGATGTAGTTAGGCGTGTACGCTAGTCATTAGACCACCGAGACGGTTATTTAGATTTATAACATATGAACAAAATTTTTTTTGTTTGAACAAAATTTTAAAAACATGATTAATTTCAATCCTTACTACCATAAGCTACCAACGTTTCCAAACCTAGCCAGTCAGGAGAAGAAACGGCAAAACAAACTTCCCAGCAACCAGGATTAACCCTATCTACCCTAAACTGCTTTATTAAAACTACCTTATTCAAGTAGGTACCTATACAGATTTAACCCATACACATGTCAAATCCCATTATTAGCGCTGAAAGCTAACAATTCCCCTAAACAATTTTCCTATAATAGCAAAATCCATAACGCCATAACGTCATGACGTGTTCCGGTTCGGAGGGTAAGGTAGCCGGTAAACTAATTTTGCTCGGGGCCTATCATCCCGACCTCAGGTTGGCAAAGCTCTATTACCTGCTTTGGTGTCTCTAGGCGGCGTAAATTTCTTACCACCACGAAATCCGTCTGCTTGTTTGCCTTAAAATATCATTAAAAAAAACAAGTCATTTTTCTCTTACTCTAGTAAAGGTAAGGATAAAGGGTAAGGGGTAAAAGCCTCCTCACAAGTATTATATCAGGTTGTATAAACTATCCAGATACCATAATTTTAATAATAAGGTCTAGCACTATCCCGTAAGGAACTTGGCGTGAAGATATGTACGAGTATGTATGTATTATAATTTTATCAAGTGAGTCAGGAAGTGCCAACTGCCAATGACACAAAAGTCGGGTCACGGTTATTTTACGTACCTGTATATCTTCACGGCACATCACTATGACGAGTTACATATATTATCAGTATCTTCACACCCGTATCTTTGAAAAATACGCAAAGAGAAACTACCAGGACAACCACTATTATCCGAAGGCATTTATTCTCACAATGTGATAGGTCACAAGCATCTGCATTTGGGTACTTACGAGTATATACCCGGGCAAGGTGGTTTTTAATCCTAATATTACAAATGCGAAAGTTTGTATATTTTTTGTTACTCCTTCACGCAAAGACTGCTAAACCGATTTTAATGAAATTTGGCACACACATACTGAGTGTAACTTGGATTAGCACATAAGATAGTTTTTATCCCAAAAAATGTTCATGTGGGACCATTGACCACGTGGAAAACGCCGCGGGCAATAGTTAGTAGTAAATAAATAATAAATGTCATTGGACAAGTTAAACAAATTGAATCTAACCCCAAAGTAAGCAAATTATATGCTTGTGTTATGAGTCCTAGACAACGATTCAAATACATAGAAATACCAATATCTACATATATAAAAGAAAGTGGTGTTAGTTACACTGTTTACAACTCAATAACGGCTGAACCGATTAGGCTGAAAATTGGTGGGGAGGTAGCTTAGAATCGGGAGAAGGACACAGGACATTTTTATCCTGTTCGATTGTAAGGAAACTGGGAAACATTTTACTTTTTCCCATACAAACTTAACGGCCGGAATGAATTTCGCAGGAACAGCAAGTAGAATAAATTTAAACACCCAGAATAAATTATTCAGTCTGCTTCCTTGCCTTCTAACCTTTTATATAAATAGTTTAATATAAAAAGCTGGATATTAAAAAGCTGTGTCATACGTACTGTCGAAATCAGGTTCAAGGTTCCATGTTCATGAGGGGTATCAATGTTATCATAACTGCTATCGCTTTTACCACACTGGGGGACTGTCTGTCGCCGTGTTTCTTGCTTGGAAACATATAATTGCTTATTTCCGAGTCATAATTATAAAAAAAGGTATCTTCAAGCCCATATCCCTGAAGGCAGAGGCGCAACCAGGGTACCAATGACTAGCCGAAGACACTAAGTCCTAAATAAACACACTAAGTCTCAAATAAGTCATATTATTAAATTATATAATATTTAAAGAGAAACATTTGTGACTAGCCGAAGACACTAAGTCCTAAATAAACACACTAAGTCTCAAATAAGTCATATTATTAAATTATATAATATTTAAAGAGAAACATTTGCTGGAGTTTCTTTCGCCGGATCTTCTCAGTGTCTTGCCGAGTTCCAATCCGGTGTCAGATTTTAATATTATCAAAGAAGGTAATTTTGTTGAGCGCTCACTAAACTAATTTTAAGTTATCGCTACCTTCTTGAAACGAAAGCAATAGAAAGAAACAAAACGCTTTTAGCCAATTTCTATGCCTACCCTATCTGAAATCTCATCTAGTATAACCGCGTCACAAGTGCCTATTGTATAGTCTATGGAAATAAAGAATTTTCTAATTACATTTCCAATCATATCGCAAAACATAAAGTTACTATAAAGTATTTACTTTGTTTTTAACTTTTTTATCCAACTATTAAAACGAGGAGATTATCAATGCATGCTGCATGTTTTTATTTGTTACGCGTTACTCGGGCAATGATAATAATAAAATATATCCCTGGACAAGTTACAGAAATTGAATGTAACCCCAAAGTAAGCAAATTATATGCATGTGTTATGGGGTGGTAGAAATACTTACTACTTACTCATGGATGTCTACTCAATAAAACGACCCTACTCACCAAATTTCATAGCTGTAACTTTTAACAGTTTTGGCTTGGCGATGAAAAATCAGTTACGACATGTTATTTTATAAATATAGATATAGTCACGGTGTGCGTGACTGAACTCTGAAACGGCTTGACCGATTCTCATGAAATTTTGTAACCATATTGAGTAGGGCTGAGAATCGGCCAACATCTATTTTTCAAACCCCTAAGTGATGAAGATGACTCACCCCTTTTTTTTACTTAAATCAAAAAGTATCTACACGCCCATTAATCCCAAAAGAATTAGGCAGAGGCACAACTAGGGCACCCAGGATAAGCCGAAGACACTAAATCCCACAACATGGTAGGTGGCAAACCTATCGCCAATCGGGCACATACCCAATCCCGGGCAACCTTATTTTTATTAGAAAATTAAAATTACACATTTTCTAATTTTTTGTTGCCCGACCCGGGAATCGCACCCAAGACTTCAAGAAGTCTAGTCCGACGCCGGACCGCTAGATCACAGAGCAGCAAAATTATAAAAAAATAATATATAGATAAAAATATAGCAGAACGACGTCTGACGAGTCAGCTAGTTATTATTATATTATTTATTTACCTCAGAATCACTAGCTACATTTCAGAAAGATAATAAAAGAGAAATAACATTTTAACATCATTTCCATCTTTTTTAAATTCCAAAAAACACTTTTTTAGCCTCAGACAACTATGACTCTATCTTTTTAACAAACCGGTCCCATTTTTATTATTAAACAACTTATATTGCAAAACACACGGATATGTAAAGAGTAATAAAAATAATCTATTTCATATTTGAATTTATAATAATATTACCAGTTTTTATGAGATAGGAAGGCTACGAGCATTGCGAATGGTTAGCCGTTAGAGCATTCATCGGCTTGAGACGAAAGGGTACAGGTTCAAAGCCCGTCCGGGGCGAAATATTTTCTTTCTTTAAATTTTGTCGAAGGCTACCAATGTGTTAAGAATATACGTAATTTATATACAATGTAATTAAAACACAGCCAAACTGCACGAAAACCAAAGTCATCAATATTATATCTTCTAACTGTCTATATTAATAATCTATCCAGGATAAAAGATAGCACAATTTTAGATCAGTTACCAGGCAACAAATATTTTTCAATAATTATTACTCACCACACTACCATGTATTTCACATACACAAACAAATATATGATAACGATAAAAAATCACAGATGGCGAACTAAAAATTTGGAAACAAAGTAGCTGGTCTAGACAAATGAAGATGGCATTCTTATCAACAAGATATTAAAATTTATTAAGGCGAATTTCGACCAATGGGCGACCAATAGTTCTATTTATAACTTAAAAACGAATAGAACTACTTGGCTAAAAATTTATCGAGAAGTAGCTTAGAATCATTTTTTTAATGACTAATTTGTTGCTAATCTCGCGATTTAATGCAACTTCACCGAGCATTATGGGCCGAGCGGAGTGCTCAGCCCGAGACATCATTATTTAAATGCATGGGGCTGTTACCTACAACGCCAGCACCAAGGGCTGTCTCCCGGGAGACCGTACCTCGACTTGGTGCTGCGTTCTGGTTACTGGGTGGAGTGGAAGGAAGAATATTGGCGGCTCGTCGCTCGGCGTTAGGCGCTGGCCGCAAGAGAGGTCTTTGTCGCCGAGACCGGCGGCGACGGTGTCGTGTGATGTAGCTTAGAATCAGGAGACGGAATGTCCCATACAAACTAAAAGGGTGAAACGAAGTTTACAGGCACAGCAAGATAACAATGTTTAAGGTAATTTCTGTGGTATAGCCATCCAATATTTTTGACTGTCCCATTGGCAAAGCGGTTAGCGTACACGCGTAACTCCACCGACTTACCTCAAGGTTTGGGTTCGACTCCCAACGGGGGCCTTTGTGTATTAGACGTGTCTGTATTTCCAATCTGGGTGTTTATCAAATTTATAGTGATACACATTTTTTTTTAATGATATTGGAAGGCAAGACGGATTTCCTGATGGTAAGAAATTCACGCCTTGAGAAACCAAAGGTGGTAATGGTGCGTTGCCAATCTGAGACCGAGATGTAATGCCTCGAGCCAAAGTAAGTTTATCGGCTACCTTATCCTCGGAGCCTGATCACGTCAACGACAAGCACTGAGGTTATGGCGTCAGAAATAGGCAAGGCGGTGGTACCAATCCGGGCGGGTCGCTGCGAAACTCTACCACAGATGTCTCGGCATTAGTGACGGTAAGCCTATGCTCGCATTTTACAAGCTACCGGGCAGGAAGGCAGATGCTCTATTCTGCAAAGGAGCCGGGACCAACTTTTAAGTCTAATAAGGCATTTGTAAGCATTACGAGTATTTCCGTTGATTAACTAATGTAACACAAGAGATATGGGTGGGTATAAAAACTAGTTGTTGTCCGCGGCTTTGCCGGCGTAGTTGATGGTCCCACTTGAACATTTTTTCGAGATAATAACGACCCCATGTGGTAATCCAAGTTACACTCTACGAGTGTGCCAAATTTCATGAAAATCGGTTCAGCAGTTTTTGCGTGAAGGAATAACAAATAAACAAATATACAAACTTTCGCATTTATATTACTAGGATTTAGTAGATATTGTTATAAATAACAACACATTTTATGAAAAAAGTTAAGTCAGAGAAAAAAAGAGTAAATACACGGTTTTACTCATGGAAACAGACACTAAATGTTACAGGTGCGTCGCAGACCTGGGTCCAGAATGCTAAGCCTATTGTGCATGTCTACCCTTGGACCGGAACATGGTTAGCCATTATGGCGGCATGAATAGTAAAGACGGTGGTTCTTAGCTAGGCCATAAGCCAAGGTTATCAGAACTAATATTAGAACCGTAAGACAGTTCACTGTTTTATTCCATAACAAAATTTAAGATACTCCTACACACACGCATATGCTTTATTATCATTATGTTTTTTTATTATTCGTTTTTCAGAGAAGGGTGATGAATATTATAAACTAGGCCGGTCGGAAGGAATCGTGACACTTGGCACTCGATACTCTCTGCCTATCACGGTAGGAACTTAGCGTAAAGATACGAGCTATAATCATCAGGAAAGTTAGACAATCACACATAAATAATAACATAACCTTCCCGTATTTGAGTATCACATAATTGTGTTTAAAACCTTTGTGAGTTTAAATAAATAAAAATTAATTAACACATTAGAAGCACATAACACAAATACGCGTGCACAACGTGAGTACTTTAAATCCGAATCGATTTTAATGCAATTGCACAATATTACTCAAAGATTTACCAAATTATTTCCAAACTTAAAATACACCAAAACTATTCACTTCATATCAAAAACAAAAAAATGCTAAATTTCGAGAACGGTTTGATTCATAAAATTATATTTTTTGTCATTTTCTCTTTACAAATAAAAAAAATGCACGGAAAAATCCTAAGTTCACCAATTATATAAATATCACTACCTACATGCTAATTGAATTAAAAATGGTGCAACAAAATAGCTATAACATTATTTAAAAAAATCACAATTTTCAAAATTTTTGAACTATAATATTATTTTCACTAACAACAAAATTCGGCAGGTGTTTTCACATGTGACATACGGACAAACATCCGACGTACGTCCCCGACACGGAACAAGAAACGACTGAAGACTTGGATCTCAGACATGTATAGTGAGTGATAAGGCGAATAACATACCGCGATATATTAAATTTAAGACGATTTGTTATGCTACTAACACCGTGACCTTCACTAGGTGGTAATTTCACTCAGCGCACCAACGCTATAACATCAGTATTCGCCATTGCCATGTTCCAGCTTATAGAGTATGATGAGAATTTTCAAAACTAAACTTGACAAATTACGTAATGTTGACATTTTGATGTATATTACAGTATTACTTATACATGACTATAAAATAAATAAAAAATCAAAGCTCCCCATAAAACCTAACCGCAATGAAGCTAAGAACCATCTCAATTACGCCAGCTTTCAAATAAAAAATCGCATCAAAATCAGTCCATTCGTTTAGGAAGTATAATGCCTCAGATAAACAGAAACACACATACAGTCACGTCAAACTTATAACACCCCTCTTTTACCATCAGGGGCTAAAAAACCAGTTTGTACAATGTCGCCATACAGAGCGATACCAAGGAAAGAACTAGTTAATTACAAATAAACTTATGGTGTAAATTATGTTTATGTAAACATTAGAAGCTATGAGACATATACATACAATGCTGATAGAATGATCCTTACAGAAAGACAGCGCGTAAAATGTTACTTACGCAAGTAATAATAGAAAAAAAGACGAACCAATTTCTCAAAACAAATTCAAGACTTAATGACAGGTAAACTGTCGATTAAAATAGTTTAATGCTTTATCTTACATTTAGATCAGTTAAGTCACTTGTTTCTTTACATTAACTTAGTTGTCTGCCTATTTGATTTAATAATTACGTATACGACTTACAAATAAGTATAATAATGACATTTTTAAGAACCCTCTCTACAAAATCAGTACGTAATAAGTCCTTTCGTTTAGGACCTATGGTGCCACAGATAGACACACACACACGCACACACACGTCAACTTATAGCACCCCTCTTTTTCCGTAAGAGGTTAAAAATAGTAATTTTGAAACAAATTTTGAAATTTCCTTAACTTGCAGAAAAGTTAATTTTTTACAAGTCACATAGGCTATTTTTGACTGCAGTTAATAATATTTTTGTAATATGTAATAACAATATTTATGTTCCGTCGCGCTATTCAATAGCTGTGCACACCTGTGAAAATCGTGACATTTTTTACTCGATACTCTCTGCCTACCCAGAAAGGGAATTTGCGTAAAAATATGTACTGCAGTATCAATATTAGATTCATGATTTAGTGTGTGTATTGTATAGTTTGTAGTGTAGTGCTTTTAGCAGTATGGACTGTGTAACAAATCAATGGACACTTTTGGGGCAACCAGTAACAATCAACGGCTTCGTATTTTATTGCGTATGCTCCGTCTATCGTGTTATAATATATGGTATTACGTAAAGTACGGCAGGTCGTTGCGGCGGCCGGTGCGACAAACCAGTTGGCTACCCACTACCCACTAATTGGATAATCTATGGAAACCCAACAGACACCAAGGTTGATCAGGGTTGCCACGATTTCATAATCGTAATCGTAATGATAGTTAGACGTAAAAACATTTAATTTTACAGACAGACACAATAACAGCTTAAATTAATTTACAACTAAATAAATCAGAACACACACATACACAATCAAACAAAATCATAGTGATTACTAGCTGACCCGGCAGACGTTGTTATGGGCGTGAAGATACTTTTTTTTTTACTTTTTTCCCGAAAAGGCTCAAGAGGCTCAACCACGGCACGTACAATTAGTCGAAGATACTAAATCCCACAATGTGATAGGTGGCAAGCCTATCGCCAACCGGGCATATATCCAATCACTATGTAATAGAAAATTGAAAACACACATTTCTATTTTTTTGTTACCTGACCCGGGTTGAACCTGTTTGATTGATTGTTGACCTCGCGAAGTCAAGTCCGCCGCCAAAACCGGGAGACCACGGAGGCGACATATATCTACTATCTTTTTCTAAAAAAACATTGATTAAAAAGATTAATAATTCTGTAATCAGCATTAATGAAGTGTTATTGTGTGCGATAGAATTGGTACCTATTTCATATGACATGACTCCTTTAAGTAAACAATAAGACCCCTTTAATCATACGACAAGACCCCTTCAAAATATAACATTACAATTTTTTATACTTATATAAAAAAGTCACGATGTGGCAACCCTATATTTTAGATCCGCGCATGTGTGTGCACGTGGATGTTAATGTAACATTTGTAAACGCAAAATAAATAATCGCGAAATGCCTTTCTGTATGTTTTATCAAAAACAGGTCTTCTGGCACCTTTTAGAGTGGATGTGAACTGAACAGTCTAAGATCTCGTTCAGAGCAAAAACCTTCTTCATTTTTTTAAATCTCAAAGTTCTTATGCACCACAGGTAATAACGATAGGTAGGAATGAAGTTTGAGTGACCATGGTTTTCACTTTTTTTTTGTTTTTTTTTTAATTACTAATGTGTTGCAAACCTAGCGGTTTTTACTGCTTCATCGAGCTTTTTGGGCGGAGCGAGCGAGCGAGAGGTTTTGACTCGCAAATTTTACCCCGTGTTGGTCCGGGCTCCTTTGCAGATTAGACCATCTGCCTCCCTGCTAGGCAGCTCGTAAAAGGCGAGCATAGGCTTACCGTCCCTAACGCTGTGACATCTGACTAGGTGGTAGAGTTTCGCAGCGACTCACCCGGTTTGGTACCACCGCCTTACCTATTTCTACCGCCATAACATCGAAGCTTGCCGTTGACGTGTTCCGTGTCGGAGGGTAAGGTAGCCGGTAAACTTACTTTTGCTCGAGGCCTAACATCCGGCCTTAAGTTGGCACCTTTGGTGTATCCAGGCGGCGGGAATTTCTTACCATCAGGAAATCCGTCTGCTTCTTTGCCCTTCATTACCACAAAAATAAAAGATGTAGAAAACGCTGCGTTTCTGGAACGCACGACAATCTTACTAAAACTTGTACCTGGTGATAATATTAGTCAAACGTTCTAAATTTTTATTTTTTTATGATATTGGAAGGCAAACAAGCAGACGGATTACCTGATGGTAAGAAATTCACGCCGCTTAGAGACACCATAAGTGGTAATGGTGCGTTGCCAACCTGAAGCCGGGATGTTAGGCCTTGAGCAAGAGTAAGTTCACTGGCTATCTTGCCCTCCGAACCGGAACACGTATTGACGTTATGGCGGCAGGAATAAGTAAGGCGGTGGTACCAATTCGGGTGAGTCGCTGCGAGACTTTACCACCTAGTCAGACGTCACGGTTTTAGTGACGGTAAGCCTATGCTCACTTTTTACGAGCTGCCTAGCAGAAAGGCAGATGGTCTATTCTGCAAAGACGACCGGACCAACACGGGGATTATTATTTTTAAATTACGAAATTGACTTAATATTATTAAAGACTAAGGCTGGAAACAGTGCTCCACCGACGGCACGACCTGACCGTACGTCCTGACTGTCGTCGCTGACCATCGGTTGGGAAAATGCATTTAGTGCTACGCTGACGTCGAACTGCGACGCATGTGTACAGTTAACAAGAAAAACGAATCCCTTTGCTGTTCATGCTATAACTGAAACGAAATGACGGACCAAAAGGCGGCGATTATATTATCATGTACCTACACTCAATACTTGTTGAACGGTTCCTTGAAGGCGAATTCTGATAGGGCAGAGGATAAGTCCCATATTGCCGTACTAAGGCGCACTTGACTTTTCGCTTTGAGTGTACATACGCGCGTACGGTCGGTTGCTGCCTCAGCGAAGCACTGAACGCATTCATACAATCTCATAGCTCGTCGGCCGACCGATGTACGGGCGACTGACGGGCCGGGCCGACGGCTCGACCGACCATACGCGCGTGCCAAATGTCGCGCGTACAGCGTACTGTCAGCGTAGCAATGTGCGCATTCTTTGACTTGCATAGATACAGCTACGCCGACCGACGGTCAGCGCTGACCGTCGGTCGAGCACATATTATCAGCCGCGGCTTATAGTCGCGCCAAATATCTTTCGGACGTCCGAACGCTCAAGGTCACGTCCGCGACTTACGTCCGATGGTTTGCAAGGCTCAGTGTACTTTCGTTATCTAGATCAGTACTGCCAGTGCAAGATAGTCAAAAGTAACACGACACTGACCAAAAAATCTCCACATTAAAAACAAAACAACGTAATGTACGTTGTTTTGTCCCATCTCCACATTAAAAACAAAACAACGTAATGTACGTTGTTTTGTTTTTAATGTGGAGATGGGAGAAATACGTTCCTAGACCCTTTTACTAAACGTAAAAATGAGTACAATCCGAGCAACAACAAGTCTTTCTTTATTTCTTTCTTTCTTTCTTTAATTCTTTATTGTACACAAAAAGTAAAAAAAAAACAATTAAAATGTAAAATTATACAAAAGGCGAGCTTATCTCTAAAAGAGATTTCTTCCAGCAAACCCAAAATAGAGAGAATGCATAAAAGAAATGTAGAACATACAGTGCACAATATAAAACTTACTTTACAAAAAAAAAAACACAAACTAAGTCGTTCGGTTTCGTAGAATCGGTTGGCGATTAACTTAATTTCAGTTTCGTATTCTGTTTGTATTAGTTAGAAAAGGATGGCGATACTAAATTGCGAGCAAGGTTATAGTAATATGTTTTTGCAAGGCTTGTAATGAGCAACTTTTCATCGAATAATCGACTGGCAATGCTGAAAAAAACAGACAATTATTCGCATCACATCTAAGTTATATACCAACCAATTTAAAAATGTCGAATATTCGTATCAAGTTGGTCTCAATCGAGCCAACATGAGGAAAAATATAGTATTCTCAATTGTATTCCGATTCACGATATTTTTTTGTTTGAAAATCTAAAAAGTAACGTAAAAGTAACATTTTGTGTCGTGTAACATGGAAGTAAAATTGGAGGGTCAAAAGTAACGTAAAATGTTACAAAAGTAACGTTCTGGCAACGCTAATCTAGATACGCTGTAAGTCACGACTGTTAGCCGCGTTCGTTAGTCTGTTTCCAGCTTAATGTTGCCGATAGCTGCGACTATCAAATGGGGAATCTTAAAGACCAGTATTGAGGTACCACACTACTTTTAAATAAATACTGAGATATTCATGTTGAGGAAGTCATGTCACCACACTTTATAACTATTTCATATTTATTTGTATATTGAGTTGTTTAAGTAGATTTGCTGGACTTGGCTATATGTGGTCCCGGGTTCGAATCCCGAGTCGGGCAACATAAAGATAATTGAGTTTTACCAATTATCTAATAAAAAAAAGTTGCTCGGGATAGGACATGTGCCCGGCGATATGCTTGCTACCTATCATATTATGGGACTTAGTATATACGGCTAGTCGTGGGTGCCCAGGTTGTGCCTCTGCCTACGTCTTCGGGGATATGGGCGTGAAGATACTTTTTTAAAATTAGATTTTAGTATTATTTTTTAGTATTTATTCGTCACATGTACACCACGTACGACGGAATAAAACTGAAAGTCCATTAATAAATATTTTAAACCCCGACGGTAAAAGAGGAGTAAAATAAGTTTGATGTGCCAGTGTGTGCGTGGGTGTTTGTAAGCGCGTGCACGTGTGTTTAGATATGTGCCATCATAACTCGTAAACCAATGGATCTATTCCGATATTGTTCTTAGCTACATTGCATGTAAGTTTTGTCGGGGGTTATTGTTTTTTTTATTTTATTTTATGCTTATCTTTCTTTTTTCTTGTGATTTTTCCAACTCTCTAATAAAATAAATGTTGCACGGCTTTAGATATAGGCCCGGTTTGCCATAGGCTGGCTACCCATCACATTGTGGGACTTAGTGTCTTCGGCTACCTACGTAGGTACCCTGGTTGTGCCTCTGCCTACCTCTTCGGGGATATGGGCGTGAAGATACTTTTTTAAAATTAGATTTTAGTATTATTTTTTAGTATTTATTCGTCACATGTACACCACGTACGACGGAATAAAACTGAAAGTCCATTAATAAATATTTTAAACTCCGACGGTAAAAGAGGAGTAAAATAAGTTTTCGGCTAGCCTTGGGTGCCCTGGTTGTGCTTCTGCCTTCGAGGATATGGACGTGAAAACAAAATCCAATCCAAAAAATCAATTAATGCCAAGTACGATCACCGACTACAGGGCGCTTAAGGGTAATCTTGCACCTCCCTCTGCAAAGACTAGGGCCGGCCTTGGTAAATTCTCTGTAATGTATCTTACCCCTGGCTTCACGTAGCATGTTAGCGGCGTGTCGGTGACGATGCCGCTCAGCGAGTGCCAGGGCGGAATCCCCGGCTGCGGTAAGAGCCATCAGCGAA
>NJDD01002001.1:120070-135227 GCA_002245505.1 Calephelis nemesis | reverse complement strand
GCCGCTAGAAGTGCCGCTACGTTCTCAGCGTGACCACGTTCTGCCGCGATGTGGAGCGCTGACTGTTATACGAGTAATATCAATAATATAAGTAATAATTTTCAAGAACCCAGGACAAACACACCCCATCATGTAGCGAAGAACCATCTCGATCACGTCAGCGTTCAAACTCCTAAACGAACAAAACATCATATCTCCTGATCTATATCTTATTACTCCACTCGTTTAGGAGTTATGATGACATAGAATAAACCATCTACCAGGCAGCTAGTAAAAGGCGGGACTCACCCGGATTGGTACCACGCCTTACCTATTTCTGCCGCTATAATGTCATGACGTGTTCCGGTTTTGAGGGTAAGGTAGCCGGTAAACTTACTTTTGCTCGAGGCCTAACATCCCGGCCTCATGTTGGCAACGCACCATTACCACCGTTGGTGTCTCTAGGCGGCGGGAAATTACCATCAGGAAATTCGTCTGCTTGTTGGCTTTTCAAAATCATAAAAAAAGAAAGATCGTGTATAGGCGTGTACCTACGCCAGTCCTTCAACCAACGAAGCAGTCAAAATTAATCATATCCTTATCAAGTAAGTACAAAAAAAATACAATCTACTTCCACTTTGGTTCCACTTCTTTTATATGCGTCCTGAATGTACACTACTGTCTCGTTACGGAGCAAGTTTTGTAGAATCTCCAGGATGATCAAAAATGTATCATCTTTTAACGTCACATGCGATGATAAACCATAATGATACGTGGTAATCGAGTGCTGTACAGCAGCCCACCTGAATTGGTACCACTGTCGTACCCATTCCGCTTCCATAACGTTCGTGCTCGTCGTTGTCCCTGTTTCGTGTGTTGGGTAGGGTAGAAATTAGACTTGCATAAGGGCCCTAAAACCCTAACCATCTTATTAATAATCATTTATTTTAATTGATATTATTGTCTGTATCACAGTATAATCCTACTAAATATTATAAATGCGAAACTTGGTGAGTATGTATATATGTATGTTTGTTACTCTTTCACACTCGAATGGCTGAGCGGATTGGTCTGAAATTTGGAACACAGATAGATTGCGACCTGGATTAACATATAGGTTTCTTTTAATCGCGATCGCACAACAAGTTCCTGTGAAAACGCGAGCGAAGCCGCAGGCAACAGCTAATCATTTAAATTAATATAAAGTAGGACAGCGACAAACAGTGGCATAGCTAGGCGTGGGTAAAGTGGGCCTTTGCCCACGGCCTCGCACCTAAAGGGGCCTCGTACTACCTGATTTAAAATCTTTGCTTATTTATTAATTAAATAAAACCCTGAAAAATATAGGCCTCATTCTTCTGTATCTGAAAAACAAACAAATTTTGTTGACTATACCTGTAAGTACGTACAGCTTGTAAAAAAAAGTTTTTCTAGATTAAAATTATTATAAACTACCTAAGAAACAGCATGAAGCAGGAACGACTGTCTGCTGTAGCAATACTTTCAATCCAAGCAGAATTAGCTGCAAAAATCAATTATAAATTCTTGCTGGAAGATTTTTGTAAAGAACATTATTTTTGTAACAATGTAAATTAATATATTAGAAAAAGTCTGGAATAAGAATAAAAATAAAACCTTTTTTGAAATGTATTTGTTTTAAATACTCTCCTATCCATCTCTCGTATCGCTTATATTTTTTTTCACTGTTAGTAAAGTAGGTATGATGTCAAATCATGCTTGGTGAAACCATGTTGTAATAATATAAGTATAAGATAAAGTTCTTGGGTTGCTTTTGGAAACGAACGGAAAGGGGCTTCGCCGATGCGACTTTGCCTACGTTTATATTAGTCTACGCTACGCTACTGAGGACGCATCAGTTACATATATGGCGTTTTTATGTATCTGTTGCCTGCAACGTAAAAACGATCAGGGATGTTATGGGTGTCAAAGCTTGTTTGACGGCAAAGTTTAAAGGGGCACAAAACACCAACCTTGCCACCAGTATCTTCATCAGACTTGGCATCAACATCAGCGCCCGCAGCACACAAGGCCGGCAGACACCGACTTCGCTCAGCCAAAGCCGCGGCGTGTAAAGCACTTCTCTGGTGTTCGTCCCTCGCGTCCACTTCCGCCCCGTTGCTTAGCAGCTCTTGCAGCAGCTCCAGGTTATCCCACAAAGCTGCCTGGTGGATGACAATTATCTTGTATGACTAACATGTGCTTAAGGAATATATAGGTATGTCATATCTCAAGGCCAACTAGTGGAATCTAGTACATACATACATATCCTCACTCCAAGTTTCAGGCTAAGCAGAGTGTTAAGGGTCTTTTGTCACAATTCTGACATTCTAATTAACACTGATTTTGTCGGGCTGGTTAGTAAAACAAGCATAACATTTATTTTTATAAACATTTGTTTACTGTAGATTGAAATTGTTTTTTATTTCTAGGGATTTACAAAAAAAAGTACCCCTAAGAGGAAGGCTAAGGTACAACAATTTATTACATCACTTGCACTTTCCACAATATGTTTTGATAAAGTGATAATAAAATAATGAAAGAAAGTAGGTAATAAAAATATATATAGAATGTACAAGTTATATTATCAACACAAGTAAGTATATTGCCTCTGTGGTCTAGCAGTCCAAGTGTTGGACTTGACTTTGTGAGGTCTGGAGTTTGATTCCCGGATCGGGCAACAAAAAGAAAATGTGGTCTAATCATGGGTGCCCTGGTTATGCCCCAGCCTACCTCTTCGGGGATATGGGGTATGAAGATATGTTTTATATAATATTAATGAATTGTGTCTTAAATGGATTTTTATTAAGAGCCAACAATAAGAAGTCAAGACACAACCAGGGCATCCACAATTAGCTGAAGATTCTTAGTCCCACACTGTGATTGCTGTAGTAGCAGCAGCAGTAGCATTAGCAACTACAGTATCAGTAGCAGCAGCAGCAGCAATAGTAGTAATAATAGTATTAAAAAAAAACAAGTTTCAAGTTGTGAAATTTAGAGTTCTGACTAAACATCCCATAAATTAAACTTAGCAGAGGGCATAAATTCAAATATTTTTTACCAATTTCCGTGATAAACACTAATCATATTATTTATAAATAAAAACAGAGTAAAGTACTCCAAGGTTCAACCTCATATTATATCTAATTACAATGTGATATAGATTACAATATCAACTTAATTTAACTCGTACCTTAGTCCATGTCTATTAATAGGACTGTATGGGATAGATCTCATCTCCTAAACATTTTAGTAGAGGTACAACAAAGCATTTTCATAGCAGTAAATGCACAAACTTGTATCTTGTTAAGGTTGAATTGAGAAGAGATTTAGAAGATGTAGCTCCTAGGTTATAGTTCTCTTGTCCTCAATTGCTTCCTCCCAATAATGTGATAACTAACAATGTGTTAAACAGAAGATCATCATCTAATCTGATGAATAACACATGAAATGGTCATAAGGCTACAAAACCTTAATCAAAATGAGAGAGATAAAGATGATTCTAATAGTAATTATACATATACAGCTATATAACTAAACGCTTTATATAGTATAATTAAATTATTATTTTTTTATATAATATAAGTTGTATGTATTTGAGGTTCAAGCAGCCTATTGAGAATCAAATTCAAGGTTTGGGACTCGATACCCTCTTCCTACCTGGTGGACTCAGAGGGAAGATATGAATATATGTAATTGAAGTATTTAATATATAGTATAAAATCTATGAAACATTTACTCCTGCAATTGTAATACTTTAGCTGGTTAACTAATTTACAGATGAGACTTAGGACCACAGCTTCAGGCTGTCAACAACTATTGACACTTAATTATATAGGCTTACCTACCTACAGCTCATTTGTGTTCCTATACACAACATTAAGTCATGTGGTGAATTGTGTTGCAGTCACAATTAATAATTTGTAATGATCACATATTGAGTAAAAAAAATACTACTGTAACCTTATTGCAAGCGAAACAGGTGGAAGTTACCTGACTAAAATAAGTTATTTCTTGATATACGTTAATTATTGTATGTCATTTTAAATAGGGTAACATATAAACACATTTTTATTAAAAATAATTATTTAATATACTATGAACGATATCAAAATTCAATTATTCTTTGAAGTTTATTTGAAACATACAATTGTGAAATAATGAAAGTATATGCAATGTTTGTTACCGTACCTGGTGTAAGAGGCGACCTTGGAAGTGCTCATCGTCGGGAGAGAGGTCCATTGTCACAAATTATCAATATTTTGGTCATCACAAACTATTGTTCCTGTACCAAGAATTCGGTCAAGCGTTGCGAGTTCATTCTAGCTAAATTTCTTCGAAAAAAGTATTCGCTCACTGATATTGTCTTTTAGGACGTTCAGAAATAGATTCTCAAACAACTTAAATAATAAAAGAACATTGTTATCGCCTTTAATTAGCTAAAATTTATTTTTCTTTGGTAATTATTTTTGATCGATTTGAATAAAATTTCACCGATGACATTTGTGACTTGACAGATCACAGATGACAAGTTTGACATCTACATTTTTTCCTTGAACTAAGTAGCTAAAGTTGACATAATAATAAACACTACATATTTTATGAAGATCAATTTACAACATGATCATTTATAGTTTTAACAATTAGTTTGTATAAGCCGAGATACGAAAAATGGACTTGAATTATTTTGTCATATTAATATAGTGTTATATTAATTAATATTCAAAACTAAGACATTTTAGCGTATATATACTAGTAACTCAAAAGCTAAGTAAGCGGTAATTTTTACGAAGTTGAGAAAGTATTTATTTTATTAATATAACAAAATCATCCTGGTTCATTTTTCATTAATTAGCCTAATGTCTTGGATTTGAGTATTAATTTAATATAAATCTGTAGTAATGTGGCAAAATCATCATAATTAATGTTTCGTATTATTAAACTAAAAAACTCCTGCCTACCTCCATCAACCATCAATCAATCTAATCCCGATATTTGCGGTCAATACAAAAAGTTTTTCGCTATATTAAGCTAACACCACAAGTAACTAATTTAATAACTTTCTGGATTTAAAAGATGAAGAATTTCACAATATTTTACCTGTTGCAACCTTCATTCACAATTGGTATAGTCACACAATAGTTATGTACAGTGAAGATATAACACAAACAAAAAAGGTAATTAAGCGATTAAATTGTAGGGGCCGCTTTCACGTCAAACGTATAGCAGCGATTAAGGATCTATTTATCTTTGCTCGTCCGAGGCAAACGCACGGCTCCCTCCCAATCGTAACAACACTAACTCACAGGATACCTGTGTACCTACACTACACCGTTGCCGCCGGTATCGGCGACGAAGATCTCTCTTGCAACCAGCGCCTATCGCCACTACTCCTCCATCAAGTCCACCCAGTAACCAGAACGCAGCACCAAGTCGAGGTATGGTCTCCCGGGAGACAACCCTTGTTGCTGACGTTGTAGGAAACAGTCCAGTGTTACCAACCCTACTGTTTTAACAGTAGATTTACTGTTTTTGACGTGACAACACTGTTTTCTGTTATAGTACGATTTTCTACTGTTTTTTATGCTAGTGTTGTTATTAATACAAATCAAAGGCATTTTACATACAAAATCTGAAATAGACGAATGTTACGCATTTGATGCTACTGAAAATCATATAAAAAAATTTAATAAAAGGTGTACGATTTTAACAAAAACAATGAAACAGAAAATGTTTAGGATAGAGTAATATACAACAATTAACAATGTTTGTAATTTTGATCAGCTATTTTTAATGAATAATATAATTATGTTGTTTTTTTTCAATAATATACTTTATAAAAAAATGTGTTAATTAAAGAAGTACTACTGGTAGTGCTGCAGTAGTTTTATTAACCTATACATTTACATAACTAATTCTATATTCCAATTGAAAGGTTTTTGAGATATGTAGTAGATTTAACTTTTGAAAATGTAATTTTACTGTTTTCTATTGTTTTTTTAAGATTGATCTACTGCTTTTCTATTCACTGAGGTTGGCAACACTGAAACAGTCCCAATCCATATCAATAATGATGTCTTGGGCTAAGCACTCTGCTCAGCCCACAAAGCCCGGTGAAACTATAAAAACCGCGAGGAGGGCAACACATTAGTCATAAAAATTCTTTGTTCGTACGTGAATAAATTTATTAAACATCCGACTCGGAAATTCAGGCATCTTAATTTTTAACACACAAATGCCTGCTCTCGACAGGGATCGAACCCGAGCCTCGCGGTTGATCGATGTAGTCAGGTGTGTACTCTCTCTAGCCACTCGACCAACGAAGCGGCCAGACAACCAAGTAGTGGCCTATGGAAAAACTGACCATTATTATTGAGTGACTGACCCTAAATTAGTAGCTAAATCAAAGTTATATAAATCATTTAATTCGGTAACGTGCAAGCAGCCATCCGTCCTAGACAAAATAGATTTAATAACGTGCGTACTGATGTCTCGCTTTCATTTTCAATATCTAATCTTTCTAAGTGGCAAATACACCATAAATTGCTTATTTGGTCAATTTAGCCTTTATGAATGATACATTAGCTTTAAGAAAACCACCCAACTCTACTATCTTAATCTTTCTACCATTTCACTTACTATTGATGGGTCGCTTAATTGCACGCATATACAGGAAACATGTATATGTATTTTCTAAAATTAGAAATTTATTAGCTTGTTTATTGGCTGTTTTATTATTATAAATTTACATACTCAAAAGTTATAGATATAGAGGAGGTAGTTCTTTAAATATTATTTTTAAACTACCCGCATGAGTGTATAAAACTGTGTACATTATGTACAGCTTTTTACCGTGTATGTACGTTATTTATTATTAGGAACTCGTTTCATTTTATTAATTAATTTTAATTATTCTTTATAAAAATGTGGCGTGCTCAAAATTCCAGAGATGAGTGGGAAAGAAGAAAATCATATTTGGTTCGAAGTTTATTTGAAGATAGACCATGTAAGTTAGTTTGTAGTAAATGTGTTTAAAAATATTAGAGTACCTACATTAAGTAGGTACTAACTGAAACTAGATGTGTTGTGACACAATTTAAATACACAAACAGTCATAATTATTTTTTATTCGCGAGATGCGCTCGGCGCCATTTGACGTTGAACACTACGGCACAGTTTGGCGTTTGGAGTATGAAAAGATACCGGCCGACGAAATTAAAATCACAATGAAATGCAGCGACAATACACACTAGTCTTACTCCGTCTTGCGAATTTTCGAATACCTAGTAGGGCTACACTTTAATCTTAATTTCGTGCATGTTGAAATTGAAATAGAATATGTTATTTTAGGTACTCTAGACCAGTGGTGCCCAAACAGTCGATCACGAGAGGTTTCACGGTCGATCTTAGTGGTTAAGCCAGTTAGTACCTACACGATTTTATTTTCGAATTTAGAATATTTTTTATCTACAAACTTGTGTAAATAGTAAGGAACTATATAAAACTGCTATTTATTACTTATGAATATAACATAAAAATAAATTATATAAATACGTATTATTATTACTTATATATGATTTTAATAAAAAAATTAAAAAAATACATAAAACTGAAGCTGTCGATCTTAAACCCTTACCTTTTTCTCAAGTTGATCTTCACAGCAAAAACTATCGGCACCACTGCTATAGACCATGTACTAACGGATTATTAACATTTAGTTCCAAAAAATTAACGAATCCAGTAAAATAATTTATTGTTTATTATTAACTGAGTAATAATAATCCGCTGGACATTTGGCTTTAATTTTTTAATAAGTAGGTATTTTTTTATTGATTTAGATAATGAAACGTCACCTTTAAACTTTCCCTTAAAGTATGAATAACAAAGTAAAAAAAAATGTCCAAAATCACTTTAAATAATAGATGAAGAAGTCGCGTAGCAAAAAAAAACTTTCGTGGGAAAACCTTATCAATTTTTAAATATTTTTTTTTGTAAATGGTTTGGTTTAATAAATAAATACACATTTGGACAAATTACAAAAAATGGTCGAACCCCGAAGTAAAAAAAATATACTAGTTTGTTATGGGTGTTTATTAAAGACACTAATATAACGAAATACTTATATTTTTAGATACAGTAATAAATAATAAACACTCAGACCCGGAAATACCAACATCGATGTTCATTACACAAATGCCTGCTATGATCGGGAATTGAACTTGAGCCTAGCGGTTGGTCGATGGATTTAAGCGTTTACCTACGCTAATCCTTCAATGCCGTCAGAATTCTTGATCCCGAAGTGCCAACTTTCGCCCAAGTAATTTACCGTTTAACTGATGTACTATTGTAACCGATAACTAATGCTTTATTGGTCTGATAATATGTGATTGCAATGACAATATAATTACTACTTTTGGTCGTCGAATGCGAGCTAGTGTACTTTGTGGTGGGTTCTTCCATAGGGTTAGCGAAAGGTGTTTGGATTGATTCCCAAGTGCGAAATTTATTTGTGGTCTGATTTTCGTCCAGATTGTCACGTTTGGTGCCATGAGATTTTCGGGCGCAGCCGTTACACAAGTTCCATCGAATTAGCAAAACGATGGGTTGACTGTTATAAAGGATTTCCGCAAGTAGTGACAAATTCGTTAAAAAAAACTACCCTATCACTTTACTACAGAGGTGCCCGCAAGACAACCAATTGAAGGAAGATGCTTTTAATAATTATACTAAGCAAAGCTACTATTAGTTAACGACTCGTCCGAATTGTCTGTTTTTCAAAGGTTTTACTTTATACTGTCGCCTAATTTCGGCACTTGCCGGGTGTTACTATAAAGATGCGCATATTGGCCTATTTAGGAGAATGCAAAATTTTGCAACAAAATGCATTCTTTGAATGATTTTTTCATAGCTACAGACATATACTTTAAGTACTTACTTGTAAAAGTAAATCATGTAGGACTTTTACTTTTTTAGTAACAAGCGATTAAATTTTCGTGCGAATGGTAATGATATTCAGGAGAAATGGTAATTAGAAAAGTTTAAGGTAATGAGAACCGGTAATTATAATTAACATCAAATTAAAACAAAAGTGAGCCAATAACTTCTTATATATTATTTAAAAAAACAAACTTAAGAAATAACTAATAAATAAGTGACCTTCGTTAAGTTTGTCTAATTCTTTTGAACAAGACCAACAGAGCTTAGGGTACTTTTCTACTTTGTTTTAGTAGTAGTCTCTGATATTAGGTCTCACACCAATTTTAATAAGTCATATGTTGAGCATTTTTTTTTAGTTTTTACGCTAGACAATCACTAATAACAATAGTTTTTACAATGAAACAGACAAAAATATACTCATCACAAATAAAATCTTTAATAGCTTTTTTTGTTAAAGTATTCATTTTTGACTTTGTGATTACTCGTTTTACTTTTACTCACATTTTGCAACGTATTTTTTTTTATGTTTCCATTTTCCAAATGTTACTTCTCAATATTCGTTTATAATAAAGTATTTTAATCTTTTTATATTTGCAGGCATCGCATCTGTTTAACAAGCATGGTGTATCGGAACAAGAAAGACTATTGATAATTTTAGTAGAATTTATTTCTTCTATTACTTTTTGAACATGGAGTACTTTCAACAGTAGCTTCATGTTCGCATGAGATTTACATTTACATTCGCATGATATAAGCGCATTTCTCTTTAACTGTATTAAAAATAAAAATGGCCTTGCTTGCAAAAATATGAATAAGCAACTTTAGTGTTTTCTGATTCAAAGAATATATGACGATTTTTCATCGAATTCAGTAAATATCTTCATTGTTTTTAATCTAACATCGTCTGTGTTAAAGAACTGTACAATACCAACTTTTATAATAATTTTCTTTTGATTATCTTTTTAATTTAAGAGTGAAGTTTTTAGTTTCACACAGCAAATTATGATGCTTTAGAATAATTTCTTCTTATCTTTTTTTAATTCCAGTTCTTCATAACTAGCCGACAACGAATTTTTAATTGCTTTTTTTTCACTTTATTTATTTTGGTTTAATAAGTCTTCCAGCATGAGAATTTGGACTCTCAATTTGTTTTTTCAGCCTTTGATAAACTTTTCTGTAGTTATTTAGTTTCCTTTTTAAATCTTGCATATACATCTTTCAACATGTATTTCAGGTGTGCTTAATCTTTTTTTTTTAATTTTATTGACCGCATCATTTATTTCTTCTTACTCTGTAGCAGGATTATTGTTTTCTCCTATACGTAGTTCAGAGTCTACATAATTTTTAAATGACCATCGGTATTACTATCACAGGAAGTTTTGACATCCTGTATGGATGTTCCTGTCTTGTTTCAACAAAAGTTTTCTATTGGAGAATCATCTGAGATTTTCCCTCCGTTTCGTTCTTTTTAATTTAACTTTGATGATTTTTTGTTTCTTTTCTTCTTAAGTAGGTATTTTTGCTGACCTTTTTCTTTCTCTTAAGTATATTTTTCTGGGTCTGCCTTAATTTTGACGTATTAATAAACTTTATATAGGCGGTCAGGTATAAAGGAATTGTTTTTAAGCCGAATGAAATACAACTAAAAATGATTTTAATTAGCATTTTTTTAATTCACTCATTACCATCTACCTAAACATATGGTAATTAGGAAAATGGTAGTTAGGATTTCGAACATTTTGTTGAATAAATAGTTATTTACCAGGAATATTAAACTTCTACTTACGGGATCTCAAAGTAGTTATAATGTTGACTGTTATTACCGTGACAACATAAAAAAAATAACTATTTACTTATTTTTAAAGTGGAAAATGTTAATTAGCTATGTACTCTTTTTTCGAAAGCACTTTAACGATGAGTTTTCAAATGTAACGCCAAAAATTCTGTTCTTTAACACACCTAAGCTAGTTGGATGTCAAGGGTAAACCAGCACGGTCATGTTTATGTATTTAAGACTACGCTATCTCTAAATTTATGTTAAGAAATTAAGGCAAATATTTTTGAAATGTTAAATATGAAAATATCTTAGGACAAAGTTTAACTGCATTTATTTTTATCAGTTTATGGTCTTTATGTTGAATCACTTGTGTTAAAGACTCAGAAATTTATCCTTATTTTAGAATATTGGCATAAAAGTATGTTCTTTAAAAGGGATTTAGCTATATAAAATGAAATGTGTACAAAAATGGAAAATGGGACATGACTGGTAATGAGAATTTGGTTACTAAAAAAATATTTTTTCCGAACTCATTAGTCATATGTGATTTTCAATAGTTTAGATAGATGCATAGTACTTGTTTACATAAGCTAGAATTATATAAACAAATATATTCGCATCACAGAGCGTTCTTTATTCAGGGCCGCGCAATATGCACATTCTTAAAGAAATGTCCTGCCACATAGAGCACACATGATAGATTTGGAGCGTACGGGAGCCGGCTAACTAAATACTTTCAAGTTATTTTCATTTTAATTTCTGGAAACATTAGATTGTTCAATATTAATCTGTAGACAGTTACGCGTCTGTGAAACATTGTCATTATTATCATATTTTTAACCGATAAAAAGATGTATAGCTCATCCATCGACCACAGTGTGGTCGATGAGCTCATCGAATTTGTAGCAGCAAT
Source organism: Calephelis nemesis (assembly GCA_002245505.1). Taxonomy (NCBI): domain Eukaryota; kingdom Metazoa; phylum Arthropoda; class Insecta; order Lepidoptera; family Riodinidae; genus Calephelis; species Calephelis nemesis. The sequence continues at coordinate 123,603 of NJDD01002001.1, read as the reverse complement.
ATGCTGATCAAAAAACTGGTTGCTGATAAAAAAATCTAGAATGCCACCCATGCACGGGAGGATATGACGAATATGTTGTGCACCCACCAGATTGATTAACTTGTTTTAAGACACAGCACCCGTAATGCAATAAAAATAATTATGTTAATAAAAACCGATTTCAAAACTAAAATGTAAGAAGTAAAAAAGATTTAATATTAACATATACAACCTACTCGTATTATACTTATATGTGCTATTTACTAACAGGTTTGAATTCTGTACCAAGCCTTAAACTTATAATTATATTTAAGTAAGTATTTTGTTTTTTTTTTATTGCTGATATGTTTTATTTTAATAAAAATTAACATAGGATAGGTGAAAGTAGATAAAAAATGCTCATGAAATAAAAACTAATGATCCTACCTAAATCAAATTTTTATATTATGGGATCAATCTGAAACTGTTCTGTATCAAAAGAATTACGTAAATCGATTTAGAAACCTCGGAGAAATCGGTGTACATTTATAAAAAATATACCGGTCGAATTAAGAACCTCATCGTTTTTTGAACTCGGTTAAAAAGTGACGTGAAATAGGAAAGATGACGATTTTAAAATGTATAAATCCAGTGATCGAAACCCCCTTCTCCGATCGCTGAACTTCGATACTAAATGTCATTCATCATTGGGTCATTCTTTTTTCAGTACTCTCACCAATTTACGAAGGACATGAATCATCTCCATCCCCATGCTCAGATAGATCCGAGAGTCCTTTACCCGAACTGGTCATTGAAATTGTCAAAAAACAACTGCATGACGAGACTGAAGAATTTTATGTCAAGCTCCAGAAAGAAATTCGGAGGCTTTACGAGAGGGACTTCTTAAATATTTATTATAGTAAGTCCTCCGATACCATGAATGAAGAATTTATGTCTCCATTTAGTGAACACAGTTCCGAAAACCTCGTGCAAAGTGAAAATCCGTCATATTTCTATAGAGCGTCTTTAGGTTCAAATAAAATTGAAGATGAAGGGGGTCTACATTACATGTCGCAAATAGAAAAACAACCAAGAGAGCATTATTATATAAAGGACGAAAATTATGGAATGTCAAGAGAACTTTTAGTAGAAGAAGAAGAATCGTCCACCGTATTTACCGAAGAAGAATCTGAAATGCAGGAAACATCACAATCGTTGATTGAAGGAGAATCGAATAGTGTAGCAGAAGAACATTCTGAATATTCGGAAGAAGGCACGTCTGAAAATATTCAAGAGGAGGAGGAACATTCAGAAAATATAGGAAGTGAGGAACTGACGGAAAAAAAATCTAAGTCTTTCCCTGAAGATCACTCAGAGTTTTTGCAACATGACGATCCTCAAATTAAAGCTAAAGATCATTCTAGAATGCTGGAAGGCGATGAATCCAAAAAATTTAAAGAAGTAAACGATGACACACCTAGGCAGTCGTCTGATTCTGAACTAGATATAAATGTGGAAATAATAACGGAAGAGCCGTATAATAAATGTTTAGATGTTTCCAACCAAGCAAATACAAATTTAGTTTGTGCTATAGCTAGTCCTAGTAATTTATCAGAGGCAAATATGTCAACTGATTTACATAAATCCAGTACAAGTGAACAAATCAAACAGTTACTGGATATTACTGAAATTGAAAAACTTGCAAACACAGATGGTTAGTATGAAAAATTTAAAGTAGACTAGTTAAGCATAATAATAACATAAGTAGATAAGTTTACCAGCTTCCTCACTATTCAAAATCGTACAAGATAATTTCGCGCACCTACTACAACATCGTTCAGTTTATAACTAGAAAAGGGTCGCTACAAAACCGTACCACACACATAGATACGGTCACCACATTAGTGACAAATGTACCTATGCTTGCCTCCTAAGAGATGCAAAGCAGATGGGTAATAAGCCTGAATTTTTTAACGAAGCATTGGATCAAATATTGACAAAGATAGTTATCATTATTCCTTTTCTCATGATAGTTATCGTTATAACAATTCTTGTCTTTCAGACGCAAGAAAACAATCCTACACAAGTTTAATTTGTTTACCCGAACCAGAACTGATGAGACGACATCAGACTTCCGTATTCTCTTTATCTTATGAAGATGTTCCAGCAGATGACTCTATCCTTAGTCATGAAACAGGAACTACCCGCCAGATTGAGCTAGAGTCTCCTGATATGTCGAAGGCTGTATCGACTTCAACCCCAAAGTCAGAAACATCTTTTACTTTTAAAATTACTCAAAAAAGGTTTAGGAAAGAGCCTGATCAACCTTTAAAGAAATTCTGCTCTGAAGCGCTACAAACTTCTTTTTCAGATGATGGAGAAGATTTTTGGAAAGATTTCTTTGTGGGAAAGCCTATTGTATACAGAGTATGTTCTTGTTTAGATCATGTATGCCCTAAAGCATAATTCGTCATTAAACTTAAACTAACATTAATTCTTACGTTAGAATATGATGTTCACTTGTTTCTATGTATATTTTTGTGGACATAGGTAAATAAAATATGTAGTACCTAACCTATATTTCAGCGTCATAGACTTTGGATGACGTATGGCAGGTACCAAATCTACCTAACACATCAAATTCGTAAAATGTTGAGCAAATTGCTTAATTTAGATTAGTTGTTTTGAGCTTCCGAATATCATGTATGATTTAAGATTTAGTGATATAGTGAATAATGATTTTAAAATTTAAAAGTGTTTTTTTTGTTAATCCTCAGTTTGGCGCAGTTACTGGATCTTTTAAATACGGAGCCTGGATGGTATGTTTGTGGCCGATGTGGTTCCAGATTCGGGTGGGCAGACGTTATTTCAAAGTAAAGTTCCGATAGCTCTTTGAAATGCTGCGCTATTGTGGGTAAGTTTAGGTCGCGATGTAGATGGGTACGTACCAGGGGCTACCGGTGGTAGTACGCATGAACCTGCTCTGTACTGCATGTAACTTTTTAAGGTGAACTAGGTACGTATGTTCGAAGCAAAGTGCGAAGGCTACACTTACGTAAGCTAAGATTGACCTAACACACGTTTTGTAAAGTGTCACTTTGTTACCAACTGACATTTTACTATTTTTATTGATTACAAACTTAGCATTCGAGTTTTGGCGCCATCGAGAGAAAAGATGGTCGAAGTTTTTTCATAATTATTGAATTTCGTGTTGATATTGAGTGAAATTAGTCAATTTTGGTGGCATTTTGTACAATTTTGCTCAGTGAAAGTGCACAAATGAAATAATCATGAAGAAATTAGCGTATCATGTAATTTCTCGTTGCCGCCAAATCTCCTTACATGAGCTTGTGTGTTGAGGTCGCCGCTTTACCCAAGAGCCTGACGACTTATGACTGATGACTAATTATAATTTATCAAAATTGATATAAAATTTGATGCAAATATCTACTTGACGAATGGCAAAATACTAACGTGAAGGCCAAAACTTAAAGAAAGAAAGAATACTTAGCATTATTAATGACACGTGATATGTGCGGTTCGAAAGACTGTCTAGAACAGTGGGTAGTCACTTT
>NJDD01002001.1:101394-119888 GCA_002245505.1 Calephelis nemesis | reverse complement strand
ATTATATTCTCTTTGGTCTAGAACAGGGGTGGGTAAATTACGGACCGTGGGCCGGATTCGGCCCTTGAAAGGTTTTAATCCGGTCCGCCGAGGGTTTTTTTTTAGAAAAAATATGAACATCCTTAAAAAATTAATGGTCGAAATGTTAAAAGACTATTGAAATTTGAACAATTTATTTATTTTTTTATTTTTCACTTTATTGCACACGTAATATAGAGTTCATAGTGAGAAAATACAAATATAAGTATTGTACAAAAGGCGAGCTTATCTCTTATTAAGGTATTATTATTAAGGTACTGAATCGATACTTCAAACATATATATTTCGTATTTCATATTATGTTAAGACTTCATAAATAGATTTTATTTTAATAAAGGATTGTAAAATAAAATAAAAAATGCCTAATGTTATCGTAATATTTACTGTTATTTTAGGTGTTTTAATAAACCGGTCCGCCTCAAGATTAATTATAATTTACTGGCCCGCCACTAGATTTTTTTTAAGTTACCGGCCCGTGGTCAGAAGAATTTGCCCACCCCTGGTCTAGAACGACCCCTAGGTATTTTTTGAATTTTCTCAGAGTTTTATTGTATAGAACATTTTGATGGTACCTGGATTTCATCCGTTCGCAGGGTTTTTTTACTCCGATTATAATACACCGCTGCACTTTTATCGGAGTTTACTTCTATACGCCACTTCCTGAACGATTCGCCCAGGAGTGTGATCGCACTACGAAGGGTTTTGCCTATAAATTCTCCGCTACGGTGGGACATATATTATAGAGCCGTGTTAAAGTTGTGAAAAGCTACGTGGACGCGCTCCGGTCGGAGTTCGTCGGTCGTTTACAGAATGTATACCAAAGGTGAGAGGTATTTGGGTGAGAGCACCTAGCCCTGTGGCACTTCCGCTTCTCCCTCTCCTACTGTCAAAGAAAGTACCTTCTATACAAAATTGAATTTTACGAATGATGAGTACTAGTCTGTCTGGCACGCCCATTTTGTAGAGCTTATAGATTAGGCCGTTGTGCCAGACGTTATCGAACTCCTTGGCCACGTCGAAGAATAGCGCTTCCGTATATAAGGGGAGGCATCTATTTAGGCCGTCTAGTATGTGCTCCGTGAGGCGGGCGAGGATAAGACGCTCGTATACCTATTTTGCCGAGTGAATTAATAAGACTAATCGGGCGATAACTTTTAGTGACGTTACGAAGTTTACCTGGTTTGTCAATTTCTATGACGGTGGATTCTTTCCACTCGTCAAGAAAGGCACTGCCTGCTAGTATTACATTGAAGATGTTTAACCATAGGTATATGACTGCGGGTGGAAAGTATTTAATTACTCTATTCGAGAAACCGTCCGGCCCCGGGGTCTTCCTATTTTGAAGATCTTTCACTTCGTCGTGGTCGATGGGAAGTGCAACGTATTGGCGGATTTCTATTACTCAGCGCGAAGAGTTATGTAAAAAATAGAAAGACGTCAGACGACTCATCGTTAAAATCGTCAAGTATGGAAAGTGGCACCTCTAGCTGTAGTTGTCAAACGAAATTTTAGCGTTACCATTGTACCAATAAGAGTACTAATAATACTCTATTAATACTCTTTTCATAGTAGTGATATCGTAATCTTTGGTGACTGATCCCACAGCGGAAAAATCCGCGCCGATGCGGCCCGACACAGTGGGCGTTGCTCCATACAAAATGTATGAAAGCGATCTAGTCGAATTCTTGCGCTGCGATGCGCACCATCCCAGTCCGTCCAAACGAGCGCTATCCTTGAATATTTTTCTTAAGCATATGGACTAGGGCTACTTAATAGAAATAATCACTACTGTTCAGAAACATTGCATTACAATAGATGCCGAAGACGGCTTTTTAATTTTTTTAAAAAGACCCAATATTAATCTTATTATATTATATTAATTTTTATTAACTATTAATATTAATCTAAGAGTTACATTTTTAAGTGCATTTTTGATGCACCATAGTCCTGTGGCCGGGATGTCATGCCTTTTGTGCAAGACTGCGGGCTACCCTACTCTCAAAACCAGAATATGACAGACATTCTTATAATGGGAGTAATAAGTATGGGGGTAGATCCCTACCAGCGGTCTTAATAGTAGGTAATGGCATATAAGCTGTACTCGCCTCTTACAAGCTGTTTGGCAAGGAGAAAGATGATTTGTTTTACCTAATAGCTCCGGACCACAACGTGCTAGGTTATTCACAAAATAAAATACAATAATTGCTATTCAAAATTTATTTGCAGTAGTGCACACCGGGCCTCTCGACCGGCGACTCTCGTCACAAACTCCGGCAGCAGGTGAAAGCTCATGGCACGGAACAATACTCAAATGCCTACATAAATGTTTCAGCGCACAGCACTACAGAAGCTTAAGTTCATTTATTTTTTATTTCATTTATTGCTTTTACAGTTTACATTTAAAAAACAACTGAACTTGCACGTTTCTGGGTTAATTTTAAAAATGAGTGAAACTGTCAATCATAAAGCGATTTAACCCTAGTTAGAAGCTTACTCAGAGTTAAGTACTTAACCCAAGAACCTGCAAGTGGTACTAAATGAAACAAACCCTCACGCGTTTGCCAACTTAATAATTACAATTGGCAACATTGTGATATTTTTAATCAACTCATCTGAATTAGTAGCCCTATCTATTCCTACCGTCGTAACGTCACTTCTCGGCAGTGTGCTGAGTGTCACTGTGCTGAGTAACAGCTGTCGTATTTAAGTTTGGCAACCTAAATATACGAAGTTATTACCAGCGCCTCCAGCGGATAGTTAAAACTTGAAACAACTAATAATTCATTCAATTAGAACGTCTTTAAACAAACGTGGTGGAGAAGTAAAAAAACCTCACACTCAACATACTGTAATTTAGACCTAAAGGAACTTATGAGCCTAAGATTTGCAACGCACCTTTGGCAGCTTTAATGTCTGAGCGATGTGTATTTATAATCCGTAAATCATTTATACCTATTTTCTCAAATCATATAAGTAAAAAAACCTAGTTAAATGATACAAAAAATATTTTATAAAAAATAATCTATGGTTACTGTAACTTAAGTACATAAGTACTATAACTTGGTAGCACCTAGTAGTATAATAGTGCTACAATTAATAGCAGTACCAATATTTAATTGTTTATGAACTCAAAATTATGCCAGAGATCCGTAAACTTTCCCAAGATAGAACGTTACTTTAATAGCGACATCTGTAGGCTGCCTTTAGTTTTACTGAAACATTTATTAATACATAGCAGAATTAATTTGCGCGTTAATTAAATAAATTCATACTAAAAATATGTTTATATATTTTTAAGAAACTATTACAATCGATGCTATACAACACACAAAAGCGTACAGTTATTAGGTTTTTAAAGACCATATACATAAAGGTACCTACTCACTGGTACGACAAACCTACAGTACTTTAAGAACAACTTTTCTTAGTTTAAAAAAATGTAAATAATGTCAATATATTATATACACAATACACGGTGCTTTTGATGCAAGTATAATATTATTTTCATTTCATAATTTAAGTTTTAAACATTGCATTATAAAAAATATAAGTTAAGTAATCAATACTACGTACTAATACGCCTAACACACTACATAACATAATATTACATATTATAAAATGTGTTAGGCACATAGTTGGGGACAAACGGAAATGCAAAAAGGTGTTATCATTTCAAAACCCTACCAGAAAATTGGACTTTATAAAGGACGTTATTTTTCATAGACATTTTTAACTTTCTCAAAATTTTACTTCTCAGTGTAATACTTTTTTATAGACGCAGAAACTTCAAATAAATTTTATTAGTATTGCACCATCTTACTGTATTTAAATATAAATAAATATTTTGGAAAAATTAATGAAAAAAAATTACTTCTATAAAATAATAAGGTCCTAGAAATAGTCTAATTTTTCCGGAGGTGTTTGCAAATCATGCCACCTTTTCACCGTTTTCGTTAGCCCAACTATGCAATTAACGCCTTGTATACTACAAAAATGTATATGTGTCTATATACCTCTTTATATCATTTTAGGAAAAGGAACAATTGTTCTTAAAGTATTACAAGCGTTAGACTGAAAACTGTCTAGGATCACGAAAGGAAGGCACGGTCTCCCATATATCTATTTTCCTTACTACATTTCATTTTTAGATTTTAACAAAGATATTGTTTTCATCTTATATTAACCGTCTAAACCATAATTGATTATAGATCATTTTACAATATACTTGTGAAATGTCTATAAGAAAATCTTTAGGTACAGGCTACTGTTATATAATCTTCGTATACATTTAATATTTTAAAGGACACAAAGTCACCTAGCCAATATTTACTTACTTAAAATTCGTATTTTGGAATAAACAATATAAAATTTGTGGAATTAGATATTTTTGGTGTTGCAAATACATGGAGGTAGTTTATTTGTGGATGAATACCACGGAAATCAATGACGTAGCTTCAAGACTATAAAATACTACGTCAAATTTAGGACGACCTATAACGGCATAAGTATACAATTTTTTTTTTATAAAATTACACCATCGCCATATCTACATTTTTCAGGACGGGTTAAAAAACAAACTTAATAAGTTCTTTAAACCAGCAAGTTCCTGGGTTAAATTTAAATTTAATTAAACTGTCAAATATCAAGTGAATTAACGCAAGTTAGAAAATAACTCAGGGTTAAATATTTTACCCAGGAACATGCAACTCCTGGTCCTTAGACTAACTCTGATCTATCTTCTAACTCGCGTTAAGTCTCTGTAATTTTGACATTTAACTCATCAAATTCAACAAACCAATGCTCAAGCGGCTCTAAGACAGACTGATACCTACGTCTTTGCTACGTCATTGGCCAACCTAAAATCTGAGCTACTTTAAATCAGAAATAGTATCACCCTCGTACCTGTTCAGTATAGAATATCAATAGACGCTAGTGTGACATTTAGTGTTTTATGATTAAGAATTTTAAGTGTAAACAATAACAAAAAAATGTAGACGTAGGAATTTGATTTTCGGTGTTCACACTTTAGAAACTGACAGCTGACGTTTAGAATCTGACGTTTCACAAAATAGCTTAGTTTGCCTGACAATGGATAAACAAGCCGTTGGAGTTTTGACGCCATCGTGAATGAAGGTGGTCGTAAATTTTTTCATTATTATTGAATTTCGTGTTCGTATTGAGTGAAATTGGTTAATTCAGGTGGAAATCAGATCAATTTTGTTCAGTGAAAGTGGACAAATGAAATAATCATGAAGAAATTGGTATATCGTCTATTTCCTCGCTGCCGTCAAATCTCCTAGATGAGCTTGAGTAACGAAGCCACCGTTTTACTCAAGACCCTGACCTGACATGTCTTTGTACATAGTGACTTATGACTGACTATTAACTAATTAACTTACTTGACATTGGCAAAGTAGTCGTGAAAAACGATCGAAAGCCATATTTATAAAAAAGAAGAAGAAGAACAAGCCTTTGAGTTTTGGCGCCATCGAGAGAAAAGATGGTCGAAGTTTTTTCATAATTATTAAATTTCGTGTTGATATTGAGTGAAATTAGTCAATTTTGGTGGCACTCTGTACAATTTTGTTCAGTGAACTTTCACTTGCACAAATGAAATAATCATGAAGAAATTAGCGTATCGTGTATTTCCTTGTTGCCGCCAAATCTCATTACATGAGCTTGTGTAATGAGCCACCGCTTTACCCAAGAGCCTGACATGACTTATAACTGATTATAATTGATTAAAATTTGCCTATATAAAATTTGATGCAAATTTCTACTTGACTTATGGCAAAATACTAACGTGAAGACCAAAACCTAAAGAAAGAAAAGAAAAAGTCGTGAAAAACTATTTTAATTAATTTTAAGCCATATTTATAAAAGAAGAAGAAGAATAGCTTAGTTCCGTTTGTGGTTCCGTTTTTGACACTGAACAGATAAGTTGGTGGTACTATACCAAAATATAGGTACCTAAACTTTGAGACACTAACGTAAATATAAAACCGGTCGTTCTACTGATACATTGCTGTGACAAATACGTCACGTACCTTGTTCCCAATAATTATTTGTCGATGTTGCTCCTAATTCGTGATCTCATGATTTATTACTGTCTAATTGTATTGTATAACTAATTGTATTGTATAAAAACCTAACAACAATCATGAGTTCAACATAATAATTTATATCCATTTTAAATGGCAGTAATGCTGATTTGCACTGCACCGTTGTCCAATCTTTTGTGTATTTTTACATTTTTACAAATATACTGTTTAGTCTCGAAAATCTAATAATAAGTACGATAATTGTCTTTAAATTAAGAAACGAAACGTATTTTCGTAAAACTTCATTATTATGATTTTGATATCAAAGATAAAATTTATGCTAATTTTACGCGAATTGCTTTATATTCGTAATTGAAAGAAACGTATTGCCAAAATTGCGTATTTAAGCAAATAAGGCAAAGCAGCTAAATAGCTAAAACACTTGGCTGAAAATTTCCTTCGCCAATCGAAAGGAGGCGCAACTAGCGCACACACACACTACCGTCTACGATCAAATTACAATCTTATATTATATAGAAAAATTATTGCATAGGATTCAGTAATCCCGGCCGTGAAAATTTAGAAATGCTTATCATATTTCACACAGTGGCTCCGAACTGCGGCAGCCGGTGTTAGGAAGTCAACGAACACACGAAAACCACACGGCCTGCTAATGTCGGACATGTACAATAAATTCATGCAAAAATACAATTTGTATGGTCACTATACATAAGTTACAGCTATATAAGTACATAAAAATAAATATGTACATCGCTACGCTACGATGGACCGTGTCGAAAATTTGGAGTTCCCTTTGAGTTTGAGCGGTTATTGGGTACGATGAATATTTTTAAATCAAATATGTATATTGGCACTTTAATATTCCTATGTTGATATATTCAGAATAATTGCGATAAGACCTATAAAATTACAAGAATTCGAAAATGTATTAATGTTGCGAGGAAACAAATTATCAATAACAACTATCAAGTTGATCCGAACATTGACAGCTGTCAAATATTGTTTAATTTGGCAACACTATCTAAGCAGAATTTTTAAGTGTAAACGTAGAAAACTTCAGTACTATGGACCTACTTACATAATTTACAGTAGAAAACGTGCATCTATTTAACTATAATTAAGTTTTGGCAGCTGTCGTGTATATTGATGATAGCTGAGAGAACTTGTTTAGGAAAATCTGTTATTAGTTTTATAAATAATACTCTCTGATAAAGCATGACAATCATAAACAGTAAGATTTATGACGAAGAATAAACTTGAATATCTAAATACTCTTTGAGAATTTTGGCTCTCTTATTTTTCCCATCGGTATCAAATCCGTTCTATGAAAGAAGTCCCGGCAACTTAATCCTAAACTTAAATCTTCAGGAATATTTTGACAACTTATAACGACAACATTAATCCCAATACCAACATATTTAAACGATTATTCATTTGAAAAATCAATATTTTTTATAACCATTGGGAAACTCCTGCGGACATGACAGTGCAAGCTAAAAAAGCTCTACCACTCAAATCTAAAGTCTACATTATACTTCACAATGTCCCTGTTCTGTAACATAGGGTTTATTATCTACAATCTTAAAATATATTTTACATGACGATATAAATACATTTCGGAATACTTACAGCCTTGAATACATGTTACTGAAAATTTAGAACACAAGCAATACACTTACACTAATACTTTTATAATAATTGAAAACAGCGACATCTTTTAATGGAACCGGACTTAGTATTTGGTTGATTAAAATAAAATAGATGCGTCTCTTACCATTGTGTTTCAAGAACTTCTGTATTCAAGGCATTTTTGAAAACCAGCATTTTATATACATTGTATTTTATAATTTTTTAGCTTAGGCTAAGTCTTGGAGATACATATACAAAGCAGTATAAAAAGAATGATAATAATATAACATGTCTTCGTTTCGGTGTAGCTTATAAAACATTTGTATGTCGATAATTCGAATTTAAATATGGAAGTGTCTAGTCCGCCAATAAACGGCTTCTATTACAAATAAATCATCCACTAGTGGCAATTTAACATCTAAAATTATTCTGCATAACTTAACAATTAACAGAAATCGAGAGAGATCCTTTTCGTTTTTTAATAAAAAAAAACGTTTAACTGTAAAGTTACAGCAGAATTTTAGAAGTTAAGTTGCCCCGAGTGGCAGTAGGTATATTTTTTTATTAAACAGCAGTTAATGGCAGATTAGACACTTCCTTTAAATATTGAAGAAAGTTGTTAGGTAAAGTGAATAATCTAAACCTAGACTGCATAGAAGCAGTTAAAAATAATGATATAGGAATCGTAGATTAACCAATTATTAATCAATTTCACAAAAGAAATTAACTAGTAAATCTTAAAATACATGTACACTTTTAATTTTATAATACTAAATTTTACTTAAATATCATAAAATTTAAGGTGATATCTGCCTATAAATTAAACATTCTAAAAAAACATAATTTTATACGGTTACATGGACACTTCTGAAATCAATTAGTTGTTCCTAGTAATTTTTGACACATTTTTCGCAAATATTTTTTTGATAACGTTTCTAATGCATTAGTTTTAAATTATGTCTTCGTTACCGCAATAAACTTAAAACAATTGATTGCATTTTGACTAATCCAAAGATAATCTCTCAACGGGAGCGGTGATACTTAGGAAAAAAAGAAGTGACAAGGCTTAGCGCCCGATATCGTGGCAATGTAGCCGAACTATAGGCCGCGATATTTTTTTTTGCGCATAGGTACCTAAACCATTTGTACAGTGTAACACGAAACATTATTTATACGATCATTCGTCCAACGCCAGATTTTTGAATCGACTCTACAAGGTTTTTTTCTATAAATTTTATAGAAAGAAAAAATTTCGCCCCGGACAGGACTACAAGTGATTGAACCGGTGATTATATCGGACCTAATTGGAACTACAAAATTAATACTAGGATAGGATAAGGATTATTACATAATTAAATATTCCAGATTTTTTCAATGCGTCTAACTTATGACAGTTTCGACCGTGGGAAAACTTACGAAGACAGATAATATACAGCTTCTTTTCTCTATTATAATTATTGTTATGATACAGCTTATTTAGTCTCGTTCGTACAAAAAATAAGCGCATAAACCGACTCCAACTATTTCGTTGGGTACCACGTCACGATTTGATCATTATTTTTTCTTAAGATAGCTGAATGATTCCGAAATGATCCCACGTACGTTATATAAAAAAAAGGAATTTTCAAGTTTTTTAATTAACACATAAACTTTCTTATGATGACGCAGAAAAAACTATTAAGCATAACTTAAAAAACCACTAGTCTGATCATGATAGAATTAATGAGCCACCTTGGGATCATGATCCAATTTCCTTAAAAGAAACCATCAAAATCTGTTGGCTATTGGCAGGTATTCTGGTATTCCCCAAACATACAAAAAAGCAGTCGATATAAGAAATTTCTCCATTTTTGAGTCGGTTAACAAGGGACAGTTATTTATGCAGTGTTAAGTGAACATATACGGGGCCCGTAAAAATTGCTATTTCTAATATGTAGCAGTACTTACGGCATCAAAATTTTAAAAATTTGGTTTAAAACATGTCATGATTGTACTTTGAAAATCACTATTCGAAGAGCAATTTTATTGAAATCGTGGTGTGTATATGTTTTACATTATCCTGGTACGTTTAATGCCACTTCTATACAAACTTTTCACTGTTAGCACTAGGTAAAATTTCATTGTCAATAACTGCAAAGAACATACCTTCTTGTCATTACTATTAAAAGCACAAGCCTGGTTTAAGTAAAAACTATTGTTTGTAAGCAGTAACAACTGCCATGCATATTTCTCGAGTCTGGGGTATATTTTCTTGAATTTCATATGTAAGTGGTGATAAATTGCCACACTAAGAGGAATGATGAATTTTTTTCACCTCAATTTATAAAGTCTTTCCTTTTTTTAATTCATTAAAAGATAATCATGGTAGGCTATCATTAGATCTATGTATTTTTGGATATAGTAAGTAAGTAAGTAGGTATAGTAAGTAAGTAAAAGTAAGTAAGTAAGGTTTTGATGTCAAAGACAGAGCAAAAACGAAAATAACGATTTAAGTTTTCATTTTAACCTCAAAGGGCGTATTTTCAAAGTATCCAATGCTTTGGGTAAAAATAAAGGAAATAATAAAAAAAAACATAATTAGCAGTGCATTTAATAAAATAAAACTGAAGTGAGCACAACAGGCGGACAGTCTGCGACACGCGGCGGTGACAGGTGGAGCCACTGGCGCAGCTGGTGTGGCACAACACTAGCGAATCTACATACCGACAATTACATTCTTTCGTATTGTTCTGAGACAAGTCTATTTAGCTAATAGAATCAAGGGATTTACTTATTATCTTTGCCGAATGACGACATAATTTCATTTATATCCAGATCGAAGAATTGTTTAAACATTGAATGAAAATAATTCTCCTTATTTTTTTAAATGGCTTTCATCGATAGTTTTTAAATCAAATGTTACATTTTATTACGTATCATTATTTTATATTACGCCAAATAAAAGCTTAGATTGTTAGAAATAACACTTTTTAAACTTTTTTCTAGTTTGCATTAAAAGTAATATTAATAGAGTTGTTAACAGTGTTGCCATTTTTTATTAAATAAAGTAAAGCATTTTCATTTAAAGTAATTAATTACTTAGATAAATTGTTGTTTATAAGAAATAAGTTGCCAAATTCTTTTCTTTAAGCTACTCTAAATAGTTCGGAAAAGCAAAAATGTTTAACTCGAATCCTAAAAAATTTACTAGGTTTAAAGCTAGCGAGAAAGCTAAAAAAGCTAACGAAAAATTATACAAAAGTCTGTAAACTTTAAACAAAGAATACCAGCCACCAGATGCCAGTATTTTTTTTACTAAACAATGTTTTACCATCACACCAACTGTTACCGTCGTTAATCAAAAGTCGCACAGATAATTCAGACATATGAAGGTTGAAAAAACATACCACAACTTAATTTCACATAAAATCAAATATAACTAAAAGATAAACAAAATACAAATAAACATCTTAACAAGAATGCAATAAGGCACAATTTAAATGAAAAAGAAAGTTTATACAATTTATACCTAGAGCGATATAGTCCTGAGTTTAAACCAATATTACGACAGACTATCGACATTTGATAAAAGAAATCGATTTGTGTTAAAATAAGTATCAATATCGATAATCTTCGTGTATGATTAGTGACAAAAGCATTAACACATCCTAAGCAACCACTTAACTACACCAATTAAACATAACTTAAAAAACTTTGCTGAATGGGGTCAATCCCTTTGCTTTGAAAACTTGGCTGAATGGGGTTTCATTTCTTTGCCTTTAAAATCTTGGCTTAAATTAGTTAATCCCCTTGACTTCAAATTGGATTTGTTGAGATATAGTAATCTCGTAATTACTTCGTTACACGGAAACCCCCCTTTGCCTAAAATAACTATGGAAGCCAGTGGTACTCTAAACTTTATCAACACCTCCCAAAAAAAGATAGGAAAAAATCATTACTTATAGAAAATTTATAGAAGAAGGCGTTACTTTGCGGAAATCCATACTTAAATCTAAATAAAATTATTTAATTTGCAAATTTTCCGCTAAAAAATGTGTATACGTATTATGGAGTAACAAAACAGACAAAATAGCGCGCTAAGAATGAATTGGACTTACCGGAAGCTAAAACTCCCAAATATATCCAGCTCCACACAATACACACCACTAAACTGTTTAATTAGCACCAACAATACACATACTACTAAAAACTCAACGTACGTTTCGCTTCGTAACCGAAGCATCATCAGGAGAAATCGACTGCACTCCACGAAGGTCGAGCAGATTTTGTCTGTTTTGTTACTCCATAATACGTATACACATTTTTTAGCGGAAAATTTGCAAATTAAATAATTTTATTTAGATTTCATTACTTATAGATCGAAAAATATAATTGAATACCTACATAATTGCCAAACTTATATTTATTACTAACTCAAGTTAATCAATATTGCATTTCTTAAGCGCCCTTACATCACATATTAATAAAGTAAAGACATGGCACTAAACGCCAGGCAACGGTTACTTGGAAAACAGACCACCTGGGAATTGCTGATTCTTAATAAGACTGATTATTTGTTTGCATTAATTCACCAACTACTAAATAAAAAAAAATAAACTGAACCCGAGCTTTGGGAATGAGTGGATAAAATTATTTTTACTGGCGAAAATATAAAAAAAAATAGTCTGTGTGACAATATACAGACCTTAGGTTTTTTTAATGAATATAAAGGCTAATATGATTATCTTTATATTAGCCCTAAATCAAATAAACAATATTCAAATTTATGCATATACAATGCTTCGAAACTAGCAGTTTTTTTTGCAAAAGAATAAAAAATATAAAATTATAAATAATATATATTTTTTATATTTTTATTTTATAATAAGTACTTTATGAGAAAAGTAACCGTGCCCGTGTTCAAAGATACACAGTAAATAACACTAAACCTATAATAATAATAATAATTGGAAGCCATAAACCAACCCCGTACAGGTCAAGCTATTCCCGAACTACACAGTTAATGCATTTAATAACACATATTCAGAAGATAAACACAAGAACATAATTAAAATAACTTCATAACATAATAAAACAAACACTTGCTATTTTTAATAATGTCTAGAGGTAATTTATTTAAGATTCTGGGTTGTGTGTAGCCTTATTCTGAAGATAGTTGTGATTGCTGCTGTATGTAAAGTTAAACTTTTTTTTAAGATATTGCTATTGGATAAATAAGTTTTATTTTATACTTTTCAAAACCGGCGCTTATTGAAGTTTTATCGGTATTATTTAAAAAAAACTTTTACTGCTTATTATGAATAAACCGGTTTCTTTTTTTATAATTTTAACTTTTAATCAAAGCTTGAAGGGTTAGAAACGCGCAATTTAAAGGTCGGAATAAGAGTAGTAAAACACACTTCCTTGGCCTTTTCTTTTGTGTAGTAGTAATTACATTGAATCAAACGAATAACATTTTCTTGTTGTTATATCTATAAGGAACTCATCTCAATTACTCATAATGAAAGATTGTATAAAAACAATTTAAATTTAAACTGAAATATAAACACTTTCATCCATCCACGTAATATTCAAAGATGACTAAAAATAGCCCAAAACTGGTTTTACTTGGACAATTCCAAATCTTCACAAAATTTGCGCCAAAAACTAACTCACGAATCTTTTAAAATACTATCCTCGATAAACAAAATAATTATCTAGATTAGTTATAAACTTTGAAGACAAGATTTTAAATGTTTATTATTATAATAATGATGACGGCACTAGGTACAAAGACATTGCTTAAATCGGTTTAATATTTTTTGATTGATTTAATACATCATAAATTGTATTGAATAAATACGGAAAGTTGTTTTAAAAAAATGTCTAGTATTTTTATGAACTTTAAAATAATTACTATTCCGAAGCCATTCTAAAAAAAATGAAAAGAAGTTCATAGTTTGGGAACGAACCTTTGTTAATAATCAAAAGCTATGTTGGAAACTAAATTGTTTATTTGAAAATAAATTAGGTTGTGAACTATATCCATATAATGTTCACCGAAAGAAGCAAAAACAAGAAAAATAAAAGAAAAGCTTATGGAGAAATTTAAAGAAAAGCAAAAAGTTGCGAGTTTGTTGAGATTGTGTGAGCAAAACTTTTTATTTTTTAAATAATCTGTTTGTGTTCTGTGTCTACACTCTAAAAAAATTAATTACAATAGCACAATTTTAATGTACTATTCAAAAATTTAATAGCAGTATTGAGGAGACGCACCAGTGTTACTCAAAAAGTGCATACGCGATGGAATTTCACCAAGCGCCGACGATGGAAAGTATATCCCAAACTGTTTTAGTTAGCTGTCAATGTCAGGCGGTAACGAACTTTGCCGGTTCATAAATTGGAAATTGACAAAAGAATATTTCTGATAATTTACTAACAAATATTTCATTGTAACGACTGAGAGAAAGAACTAATTATATTTAGTGCTCGTAACATCTAATTCATAAACAAAAACAAGCTAACACCACCTTCACAAGCGGAGCGTGTAGCGAAGAATGTAGAGGGGAGGTTTTGAGCGTAATGTAAGAACTAGATCCCGATTCTTATTCAGCTTATGTGGGTAATAAAAAACGTTATAAATAAGTAATCGCAGAAACAACTTAAGAGAATTGTATTTTTGTACCACAAGTTACATTGCTCCTGAGTG
The DNA here is from genome assembly GCA_002245505.1 of Calephelis nemesis. Taxonomy (NCBI): domain Eukaryota; kingdom Metazoa; phylum Arthropoda; class Insecta; order Lepidoptera; family Riodinidae; genus Calephelis; species Calephelis nemesis. The sequence continues at coordinate 105,470 of NJDD01002001.1, read as the reverse complement.
ACAGGATATTTGATTGTGAATAATATGTTTATGAGTGAAATAATAAGATAACTTCGGGCAAGAAAACAGTTAGTGGGAAAATAATTAATTTAAGTCTAACTTACTCCGCTTACCGCTCCACTTTTCTCCCAGGGCACACTAGTCCGCGCACTACACACACACTAAGGCCGCGGACACTCACACAAACCTAACATAAAACTATATATAAAAGTTGGGAATACGTATGTTCACGCAGGTAACTTCGTTAAAAATAAACAAAACTAACAATTATTAGACGGTACAACGACATCTTTATAAATTTGAGGCAATTTAAACATAAATGCGAATATAGACAAAAACACACTATTCTATTGTAATATAGGCATATACCGATTTTATATATTTATTTGTTATTTTTAGTGTGATTCATATGCGTTACATGTACGATTGTTGCCTGTTTTTTTTAATCAAATTTCTTTCACATTAATTATAAACAAAAAAATGAACGTATTTTTATCTGATTTGCAATAGCATGTGTGTACGATTGAACATACCAATATCATTAAAACCCACGCGAGAGGGCACGTATGAGGTTTTTACCTTTAATATTTAAAATATTACTGTTCTAAGACCGTTTATCTTCACGACACTATCAAAGAAAGCACATATTTGTAAAATAATTTCTGACTAATATTCGAGACGCGAAGATCACAAAAACGCTTTTCGCTCCGCTCGTGAAAAAGTAACAGTCTTAGGTAGTACAGTTAACAAAAACGTTGTGATTTTTAACAAGAAAATATTACATAAATATCTGCGTTTATAGTTTTTACTTAAAGTAAGTATAGTTTTTTTCTACTCAGCTAATTACGTAACATTAACCAAAGAAGAAAATTATCAATTCGATCCGTTAAGCCTCTTCTTAAACAACATGTATTGTTACATTAAAGCAGTGGAAAAATCTATCGTTGAATTAAACAAAATAAAATACTTACTAAGGGAATTTAATGATCAAAACGGATACTCAATAAATAATTGTTCTTCCAGCCCTAGATTTTAGACACACATATTTTTGTTATAAAATTGTCTTATAATCACAAAAATCTGCTTCTTTCACATTGAACCACCATTGGCTTAGTAATAAAAAAAGCACAGGTTAATAAAAAAATGTCGTTGTGACGTCACTAAAGCATATGTTTGGCAAATGTCCCCACTAGCGTCAGTAACACCAAACACGACTGTTTAAGGGGCAAGTCACACGGGACTTCCACCCTTATGCACAACACAAGGGCGATAATCGTCGAGTCACTCCGAATTACTGAAGTACTCTGACGCGTTGCCTCGACATATCGGACACGTTCGGTTCGACTGAAATAAAAAAAAAAACACATATTATTAGAACTCGCTAAATGGTGCCGTTTATGACGCACATTGGTGGTAATTTTGTTGTACACTCGCTTAGATAATTTTAGGTTGTCACTATCTTCTTTCAACGAAAGTATCAAAATGAGATAAAATATTTTAGTGCTGATATATTAATTTGTATATGACATTTCTACTTTTAATAACTTATGTAAGATAAGAGATTATGCTATTTTAGATCAGTTGCCTGGTTATCGGTGTTATTTTACAACAATTGACAATAGCTTTTACTTGTAGATAGGTAATTAACATTGTCCGTTAATCTGTTCCTCGGGAAATTTTGATGAAAAACGTCATAATTTGTCATGTCTAGACTAAACTGATATGTTTAAAGTGCTCCAACCCTTTTGATTTTTGTTTCATTTAATAAAGATAGCATGCATTTAAAATTTTCGATTATGCATAGTAGAAACAAAGCAATGAAACAAAAACAAAGGAGACGGAACATTTTCGACTTGACAAATTAGTCAGGACACAACTTGCACTGCATTTCCCTCGGAACTACTCGGGTTAGCGTATAGGTCTAACTTGACCAACTGTCAAATATAGCAACTACGGTACTCTTTATTAAAAAACATAGAGTACTGTAATGAATGTGATTTTCATTTGCATACTGACCCTCAGCCACTTGTCGACGCACTTGGCGTGGAACTCGTGTGCGCAGGGCAGCACGCGCAGCAGCTGGCGCGGCTCGAACTCGCACATGCAGACCACGCACGAGGTCTGGTCCCCGCCGCCCGGGGGCCCGGCGCCGCCGTACCGGTACGAGGGCAGCAGCTCGATCTCGTGCCGCGCCAGCCCGCGGGGCTTGGCCTCGCCCAGCCGCTCCGCCAGCGACAACAGCGCCTGCACCAAATATTCACACTTCAACCAGGCAGCTCTCGTTAAAATATAGGTCAGTACCGACAATACCACTGGTGGTAGAGTGCTGTAGCAACTTTGCCGGATAGAGATCCACCACCTTACCTATGTTTGCCGCCATAATGACTCTGTTATGTTCCGGTCCGGAGGGTAGGGTAGGGTACACTTGCTTAATAGGCCTTCCATCACGGCATCACGACAGCGACGCACCAGTAGCATAAATGGTGTTTACAGAACACGGTTGTCTCTTATCATCAGGAGACACGTGTTCATGTTTATTGATAAAGATTTAATTTACGTAAAGATATTTTACTATGTGGTCATCCTATAACATCCTATGTTTGACAGTTTAACCACATAGTAGATCAGCATAAAGTTACAAGCTATCCCAGATTTTAGGAACTTACAAGTAGCCCAACAATTTTTTCAAAAAGAAAACAATGAACTTCAGACTGTATTTGTACTTATACTTTAAAATAAATTAAAAAATTCAGAATATGTTAAGGCCATTTTTAATTTCTAATTGAAAAGAGAAATTAAATACGATTTTAGCATACTCTAAGTTTTTTTTTTTCAAATTTCATAATAGTATAATGTACCTCGTAGTTCTCGGGCTCGGCCTCTGCGTCGGGCTCGCGCTCGGCGTAGGGCGAGAGCGGGAACATGGCGAGTAGGTTGAGGAAGACCTGGTACGTGGGCGGCGGCGGCGGCAGCAGCGGGGGCGCCACCAGCCCCGCGCCCAGCGCCGCGCCCACCAGACCCGACCCGCCCTGCACCCACATAGTATAAATGTTATATATTTCTAACACAAGTCAGCAAGAGAGACGAGCACAGGTACGAACGAGTATAAGCGAGAGCACGCTACGCTCCCCCACTTCCCCGCACGATATGTCCGTTGATATCTTGAAATGAGTTCTGCGCAACGACATATTACCTATTCGGAAGAGCATTTAAGTTTTGCGCGAATGGTACTACTGTTACATATCATATGGATGGGACTGTAACTTGAATCTCCAGGTATAAACTAGCGCAAGTACAAGGTTGAGCAGCCCTCGCTGCCTCACTGAGTAGAACCATAGCACAAATATGAAACAGTGTGGAAACTACCAAAAAACGTTCGAAACGGCACACTAACATAAACAAGCACATCGACAAGTACCCTAGACGAGTTTCGGGTGAGTTAGTTAGAGTGAGTTAGCGAGTGACGTTTAGACTCGTGCATGCGTAATATGTTTGCGCTTTAAATGATTGTAGGATATTTCCCTACTGTTTCATTTTTGTACAATGGTAGAATAGTACAGTGGTAGTGCAGAATGGAGTGGTAAGAGTGTAACACAACGATAATAACACATAGATTTGTGCATATTTCCATCATAAATACAGTTACAAAGATTTGTTTCTCTCTATTAATTGGCTTGTTTTCTGAAAGGTACATTTATTTATTACACAGAAAATATTTCAGCAAAGATCCACTACTAGTTTTCTAACCTTGATAAAATTGGCAAACAAGGATTTCGCTAAATATAATAATTAATAAACTTTTAGTTTTTACGTGATAAAGAACAGACAATTTCTTCTCTTTATTGATGACTTTGACGGTTACACTTTAACAATTTTTTTTGAACTAGAGTACAACTTCGTGTCTCAGAAAAAGACAACACCTTTTGACTAATACCTACCTTTACCTTTTTATTACCTGTTGTTTTTGCCTTTACACATAGATTTTTGTCAAAAAAAATAACACTACTGCTACGTACCTGCGCATGTATGTGGTGCACGTGTGGCGTCCAGCGGGGCGCGGCCCGCACGTACGGGCG
>NJDD01002001.1:53262-85855 GCA_002245505.1 Calephelis nemesis | reverse complement strand
CGCACACACACACACACACACACACTTACGAAGTAGATTGTATTCCTTTAGCAACTAGTTATTAAAAAAAAAGTAATTCTGACTATTTACTCTCGAGCAACTAGTTAGCAACAAATTTTTGAGGAAGTTCTTTCACATTTTTATATTTGAATTTTATATCTCAATGCTAACTTCCGAAAAAAGTTAGCTTTGTGAGCGATTTATTGGTCCTAACTTAGCAAAAAAAAATAATTAGAGGCTACTAATTAGCACAAAGAGAGCACAAAATCTCTAGCTTTTTCTTAATCAATTGGGCTGTATCGTTGAGGCCAGCTTCATGGATGTTCGTCGATGCGCATGTTTGTGTGAGTGTGTCATTTTCGAACGCTTGTAGGTTGTCTCCATACTGTTTATATTTGTACTGTGGCGCACCGTAAACCTAGAAGTGCAGCTCCGACCGACCTTTGCGATGTTGAACTCACCTGAGGACAGATGTCGCGATATACGTCGCCGCTTGCGCGTAGGACTGTCGCCAGGTTTGCTGCCCAGCTCACCGTCCGATGATCCCGACCCACCGACTGCCTCACCCAGGGGACCCGGGCCCTCCAGGGGGTTTGTGTCCTAGAAATTTCATTTTCATAGTATTTTTCTAAGGTCAACAAAAACATTGATGCTTTGACAACCTGAAGCCGAAAGCCTGAAGCTAAAGCCGGGGATAGCCGACCCTCAAAACGAAAAGTCACACATTTGTGCAGAGGTGGTACCAATTTAGGCAAATCTTAACATTTTCATTTCTCTTTCTTTTCTTTCATTTCTCTATCAACTAATCTAACTTTTCTTTGCGTTATAAGACAGCAAATAATCACACTACTCTACCATAGATGTTACAGGTGCGTCGCTGTCCTGTGGCCGAGGTGTTAAGTTTAATGTGCAAATGCCTACTTTGACCTCCGAACAGAACCATAACAACGTCAAGCGCTGTCACATTGACTAAGTAAAATAAATTTCAAGGTTATTTTACAAGCGGACGAAGGAGTCCGCCTTCTGAGAAGAATGTACTAGTTTTTTTACCGCCATCGAGAGAAAAGATGGTAGAAGATTTCTCATGATTATTGAATTTCGTGTTTATGTTGAGTAAAATTTTTTTATTTTGGCATTTTGTGCAATTTTGGTTAAAAATGAAATAATCATAAAGAAATAAACGTATCGTGTATGTTCCTCGTTGGCTACAAATCTCACTACATGAGCTTGTGTAATGAGGCCACCGCTTTACCCAAGACGACCCTGACATGACTTATTGACGACTTATGACTTATGTCTAATTATAATTGTATCCCGATGCAATTTGATGCAAATTTTGACTTGACTAATGGCAAAATACTCACGTGAATGCCATAACCTAAAGAAAGAAAAAAGAAGAGAGGAATATACAGTTACAAATTGCTACACTGGTCTAAATAAATAATATGCAATAGATAATCACTGCATAGAAGGTATGTTGCGAATATCAGCATCAGCAACTAGCATCAGCTGATTATCAGCTTTGTTTTCAACATCAGCATCCGCATCAGCAACCGCAATCATCGATGCTGATTTTATTGCCGATATTCAGGTCGTGACATGTCTGTTGAATGCGCGGCTTTCCTTCTGCGGCGAAAATTTTTGACCAATCAAAGCATAAAATATCGTCACTTGTCATCTTTTATTCGCGGAAACAATTTATACACAAACATACATACATACATACATATCTTCAAGCCAAGTCCCTTACGGGGTAGGCAGAGAATATCCAGTGCCAGACCTCACGATCCTGACATACACAAACACTTTTGACTAATTATTGAATCTATTAAACTAATTGATATAGTTTTATAATGCCTCTGACTCTAAAAAGTGAGGTATTGAAGTACTACGTAAGGAAATAAAGATACAGCAAAGTGTACTTAATATTTGTGGAAAGGATTACTCTCGCAAAAATAAATAATAATATCCCCGGACAAGACACACAAATTGAACCTAACCCCAAAGTAAGCAAATTATATGCTTGTGCTATGGGAGTTAGTCAACGATTCTAATACATAGAAATACTTAAATAGATACTAGAATATATTTAATAAACACTAAAAAGATCGAACTATTTGCAAAGCAAGCAAGCAAAGCATTGATCCCGGGTCTGACAACCGTACTGTGTTTTTTTTTAATTTTAAAATTAAATCTACGGGGAATTGAATAGGTATCTAAGTGTCCGGTTGACGATAGATTTGCCGTCACATTGTGGGTCTAAAGTAGGTAATCTTGTTTTACCTCTGCCTACTTCTTCAGGGATATAGCCCGTGAATATCAAATATTTTTCATTAAATCGGCATCTGTATCAGCATCAGCTGATATTACTTTTAAAAAATTTAGCATCAGCTGATATCAACAAAACCTGCATCAGCAACAACCCTGCTACATAGTATAAAAAACAAACTCGCTTCCTCTGTCCCTATGTAAGGGACAACATCTATTAGACCTTGTCAAGATGACTCAATTCGTCGATACAAAAGCTTAGCTCAGCGATATTAGTTATTATATTTTTATAAGTTATAACTCTTTATTGTGCACCAAATACAGAGAAATTACAAATATATCAAATAAAATTTAAATTATAAGATACACATAATATAACACATATACGCATACAAAGGGACATAGGGACAGAGGAAGCGACTTTGTTTAATCTTATACTAGCTGACCCAGCAAACTTCGTATCGTTTGACATTAATGCTTCTACAGTGTCTCTACTCAATATGCTCACAAAATTTAATTAAAATCAGCCAAGCCGTTTAAGAGGAGTATGGGTAAGATTTGTGACACGAGAATTTTATATATAAGATGGTGATTTACGAGGACGGGTTCGACCTCCGAACGAGTGCTGCTTGAAGAGTTATTGATAAGTATGGCGGTCGTGTCGCATAAGAAAAGAAAGTGCGTTTTAGATTTTAACGTTTTCGTTCTGGAAATTTCGACTTGGACAAACCACGGCCAAGTTGACAATGAAGAATTGAAGGCTATTGTGGAAGCAGCCTCGATGGTCGAGTGGCTAACGTACACGCTTAGCTACATCGACCAAACGCGAGGCTCGGGTTCGAATCCCGACGGGGGCAGGCATTTGTGAGATGAACATTTAGATGTCTGCATTTCCGGGTCTGGGTGTTTATTAAATATATTCTTGTATCTATTTAAGTATTTCGATGTATTAGAATCGTCGACTTTGCTTACTTTGAGGTTAGATTCAATTCGTGTGACTTGTCTAGGGATAAAAAAGTCACGTCCAAGTTAGTTGCAGGCTGCGGTGTTAATGATAAAACTATTGCAATCCACTTAAAGCAAATTCGAACTCGAAAAAGCTTTAAAGGTAGGTTTGTCACAAATTAAGTGAAGCAAACCGGCAAACGGGGGTCGACAGCTGCGTTTCATTGCTTGATCTGCACAATAACGAAGGGTTTTGAAATGGAATCATTACTTAAGATGAAAAGTGAGATTTATACGATAAACAGAAGCGCTCATCGCAATGGCTGGATCCTTGCAAGCCAGCCACATTCTGCCCCAACCGAAAACTAGCCATAAAAAGATTATTTGTAAGTGTTTGACCAGTGTCGGTATCGTTCCTTACAGCTTTTTTAATTTCTGGCCCGAAGGTTACCACAGACTTCTATCGGAAAAGACGTCGTGATGGAAAAGCTAGCCCTAAACAACAGAGGCCGGTCAATCGCTCTTCGCCGCTATTGCTTCATAACAACGCTAGACTACACGTTCCGCAATAGACTGCCACCGATTAAGAAGAGCTAAAATTAGATGACCACCATACTGCCCGAACATTGGAGAACTCCAACGGGTTAACATTTTTTTCGAAATGTGGATAATTCTTGGAAGGGAAAAAAATCACCCCCAATGGGACAGTCCGAACCGCCTTCAAAGATTGTATTGATTCCCGTCCGAATGGTTTTCTTTTATAAAGCGATGAATGAACTGAGTTGACAAAAGTGTATAGATAACAATAGTTCATTCTTTGAATTATAAATACATATACTAAAGTTAGGTCAATGTAATAGGTCACGTTTGACAGTTCATCAAAATTTGACAATGTATTTTTATAACAATATAATTTCATTGTTCAAGATATTTTTAGTATTGCAGATTTGCCTAACCTTTTCTTTTGAAAATACATGATATTTATTATACTGCACTTAAGTCAAACTTTTGCATTTTTATTTTATTTTGATAAGTATTCACAGATATTGACACATGTCAAATGTGATCTATGTAATTGAACCAACTTTATATTAAAAATATTTATATCTTATATCTTCTACACAAAGCACCAATTTCATATGTAAGAACCTTACAATTTATCTAAACCCGCTTTTATTAGAAAACTAATAAACACATTTTGAGTTGCTCGAACCCGAGATAACGAGTAACCAACGCCAACACAGGCCCACTATGCCACAGAAGCAGTCTACGTATACATTAATATTGTATGTTGATAGTTACCATATGATGGTGATGCGGCGGATGGTGGAGGTGCGGGGACTCCGCTGACGGCCCCGCGCCCCCCGGGCTCACGCGCAGCTCTGAAACAGTATACAAATAATAATATAAATGTATTCACAATATTTAATGTTTGGACATCGGGTCAGAGCATAAGGTATCATGCCCATCATCTTGATGCGTGGCGATCTACAGCTGTGCGATTCCGAAGACATTTTAACCACGTATAACACCTTTGTGGAATCAGTTACCGAGGGCGGTATTCCCAAACACTTATGACTTAGGAACCTTCGGCAACGCATCTGTGATACTCCTGGTGTTGCGGATGTCCGTGGGCGGAGGTGATCACTTTCCATCAGGTGACGTACTTGCTCGTTTGCCTCCTCTTTTATAAAAAAATAAATAAATTGAAGTGCAAAAAACTGCAAAAAAAACTGTTTCCAATCATTTCATCGACCACGTCGCGATTTGATAATTTTGTTTTTGAAATTCGAAAGATTTAAGATTTTTTGGTGGACTGCAAATGATTCCGAGATGGTCCCACGTAAATTTTATCAACATTTCATTAGTAGTTTTCAGTTTTATTTAAGAATGCGTAAATGTTCGTCTATTTATTATTTTTTCATGATATTGGAAGGCAAACAAGCAGACGGAATTCCCGATGGTAAAAAATTCACGCCGCCTAGAGCCACCAAAGGTAATGTCGCTTTGCCAAATTGAGATCGAGATGTTGGGACTCGAGCAAAATTTAGTTTACCAGCTACCTTATCCTAGAAACCGGAACACGCCAACGGCAAGCACTGACGTTATGACGACAGGAATTGGTAAGGCGGAGGTACCAATCTGGGCAAGTCGTTGCCAAGCTCTACCAACTAGTCATATGTCACGTTGTTAGTTGTGACAGTCTGGCAGAAAGGTTCATGGTCTAAGGTCAAAGAAGAGCGGAGTAACATGGGGAAAATCTAAAGTCTATATTGCTTTGATTTTTCACCGACACACAGATACATTTTTAATCTCGGGATATATCGCAACTGCATCGCTTGTTTTTCGTAAAATTTATTCGAATCTGGATTCCGTAACTAAATTCTGAATGTGTGTAACTAGCCTTATAAAATTAGTGGGATCAATCTGGACAGGTAGCAATTCTTCTAACGGCACCGTTAAATCAAAACGAACGCTTTACCTAATACAATCACAATAACGTATTCGCCCTCGTCGTGCTCCGGTTTGGCAGATAGAGCAGCTGATAAACTTACTTGCGCAAGAGCCCCGGCACCAGGTTTACTGAGCATCGATAACATCTTTGGTGTTTATCCTCCTCCAAGTATCGTTTGTCCTCATCGATGAGGGCCGTGACCTCGTTGAATCGCTTTCTTTTCTTTTTATATTTTATTTAAAAAAAAACTTTCCCCTGCTTCTTCCGCCATCTCGGTCTACCTTCGGCGATATGGCATCGCAGACTAGGGTTTTCAGTGTAGAACTAATTTGATCTAACCTTATTGGACTCGCGTATTGGACTTCTTTGTTTTTTCCCTATTCACTTTGCTCATCAGCTATCACCCATTTTCCTCTTTCTTTTATACGCGACATCAATTTAGAATTATCGGAAAATCCGTTTGCTTTTGTTAGCCTTTCTTAACTTTAGGTAAAGTTCGCGATCGTTACGAAACCCACGCGGTCTCCGGCCAAGACGTCGAGGAGAAAACGTGATGCCATTGCTTAACCAACGTGACAATAAACACAAATGTACCCCAGGTGTTCTCTTGTTATATTTTTTGTTGAAATTTAGCGGGACTCCTTTGTTTTCATCTTATTCACTTTGCTCATCAGCTATCACCTATTATCCTCTTTCTTTTATAAGCGACATCAATTTAGTATTATCAGAAAATCCGTTTGCTTGTTCGCCTTTCTTAACTTTAGGTAAAGTTCGTGATCTTTACGCAACTCGCACCGTCTCCGGCCAAGTCGTCTAAGAGAAAACGTGATGCCATTGCTTAACCAACGTGACAAAGAACACAAATGTAACCCAGGAGTTCCTTTGTTATACTTTTTATGTTGAAAGTTAGTGAACAAGTACACAGCTTTCCCGATAAGATACAACCATAGCCTATAGACACCATAGATGCGTCGCTGTCCTGCGATGGAACAGGTAAGGCAGTAAGAATCCTTGCCTGGACTCTACCACCAGCGGCCTCATTGCTAATGACCCGTTTCTAAGGATGCTAAAAAATATTCGATTTTTATTTAAATCGATTATCATTTTCATATTATATATGTAATTCATTTTTCAATATCGATTTTTATATTAATATTAATAGATTTTTATAGAAATAGACATTTAAAGCATTTTTTTTATGTTATAGGAAGGCAAACAAGCAGGCGGATTTCGTGATGGTAAGAAATTCACGCCGCCTAGAGACACCAATGGTGTCTTGCCGTTGCCAACCTGAGGTCAAGATGTTAGACCTCGAGCAAAAGTAAGTTTACCGGCTACCTTACCCTCCGGACCGGAACACGTCATGACATTATTACGGCAGGAATAGGTAAGGCGGTGGTACCAATCCGGGTGAGTGGTACCAATCTGATCAATTCGACATTTTATGACGTCATATCTAAATAATGCGGGTAGATTAATCTACAGATATACAGTATAACAGATATTCTCTTCCCCCTTCTTCATAATAATTTGTGATACTCTATAGGGGTCAATAGTATACTACAAATTATTATTCAGAGGTCAAATTATTGTTGGAGCCTCGCGGTTGGTCGGTGTGGTTAGGCGTATACGCTAGCCACTCGACCAACGAGGTGCTCAAGCTGTATCTTCAGTTGTTTTGATATTTTTTTTTGAGAACAAATTGAAACGTATAAGTAACACTTTAACGGGCTTTTCAACAATCTTAAATAAGTGTAATCTTAAATTGGTATTGTAATCTGTATCTTGTATCATAGTGTAATAAAGATCATAATACCAGGTTTAATCTTGCAGTATCTTGGTCCATGTTTCTTAATTAGACGGTAATCATCTTATTAATAAACATGGAGTAAAGTACTCCAAGGTTCAACCTGGTGTTATAAACTTTATTACAATGTGATACAGACCATAATATCAACTTAATTTTACTCCTACGAAGGTCCACGTTCATTAATAAGATGGTAAAAGTTTAACGGTCTATTGTTTGCTATAGACTAAATTTAATAATTGGTTAATCAGTCAAATACAGGGTGATTTATTTATGTTAAAAGCTAACTCGGGATTAAATATTTAATCCAAGAACGTCCAATAGACCTTAATTAATCGCCTCTGTGGTCTAGCGGTTCAGGTGTTGGACTTGACTGTATGAGGTCCCGGGTTCGAATCCCGGGTCGGGCAACAAAAAACTTGGGGTTTTGAAATTTTCTAATAAAAAAAGTTGCTCGGGATTGGATATATGTGCCCGGTTTGCGATAGGCTTGCCACCTTTCACATTGTGCGACTTAGTGTCTTCGGGGATATGGGCGTAAAGATACTTCTAATTAATAACAGTTTACTAGGTAGTAGAGTTTCGCAGCGACTCACCCGGATTGGTACCACCGCCTTACCTATTCCTGCCGCCACGTCATGACGTGTTCAGGTTCGGAGGGTAAGGTAACCGGTAAACTTACTTTTGCTCGAAGCCTTACATCCCGGCCTCTGGTTGGCAACGCACCATTACCACCTTTGGTGTCTCTAGGCGGCGTGAATTTCTCACCATCAGGAAATCCGTCTACTTGTTTGCCCTCCAATGTCATAAAAAAGTACTCCCAAGGTTTAGTTGACATAAGTCTATATTAGTTTTTAGATTACTTTAGTTTGTTCATTAAAAACACGTTTAGAGCCTCGTGTTTGTCAAATAGTTGGCCAGTGTGTAGTTTGTTTGACGTGTTTGTCACCAACTGTTTATCATGTTTGAACATTGTGTATGACAAACATTTGATGATGGCCGGCGGCATTTGTCAAACATGATCATTATCTAGATATTATGACGTCATAGAGTAACATATTTAATATCCAGTTTGATCTTCAAAGCCCGTTTGATGAAAACGTGAAGTTGACATTATTTTTTTTTATTTTAGCACACACAAGCATTTTGACACCATACGATACACCAATTTCTTCATCAATTCACTTCTCAGTCACGATCACATCAGCTTTTAAATTAAAAAAAAAAAGTATCTTCACGCCCATATCCCCGAAGAGGTAGGCAGAGGTACAACCAGGGCACCCACGACTAGCCGAAGACACCAAGTCCCACAATGTGACAGGTGGCAAGCCTATCGCCAATCGGGCACATTTGCAATCCCGAGCAACTTTGAAAATGTGAAAAACCACATTTTATTTTTTTACCCGACCCGGGAATCGAACCCGGGACCTCTTGAAGTCTAGTCCAACACCTGTGGACCGCTAGACCACAGAGGCGACTTTCAACTTCAATCTTTTAGCACTCTCTTTTTCTGTCAGGGGTTAAAGATTCCATCAAAATTGACACACTCAACACGTAGACGATATTCAATAATCAGGAAAAAAAGATCTGTTGCTCCAGCCGTAATGAGAACGTGTAATATTAAATGTGCCTTATTATTACTGTCTGAAAGTAAACGTATTTGTATGTGTGCGTGCGTGTGTGTGTGTGTGTGTGTATGTGTGTGTGTGTGTGTGTGTCTGTGTGTGTGTGTATGTGTGTGTGTGTCTGTGGTATGCGTGCGTGCGTACACATGGCACGTCTGCGTATAACACTTACCAACACTGAGACGCCGGTCTGCGGGCCGCGCGTGCGGATGACGCTTGGCGGGTACGGGGGGCGGGGATTGCGCCACGCACGCCTCCTTAGGACTGCCCGCACTGCTGCCATCACTGTAACAACATACATTACAGTCAGATTTACAGGGATGTAGCTAAGAACCATGAGATAGACGTACAATACTTTTTATCCATATCATTTGCGAGAAAACTAGAATGAACAATTTAATTTTTCGCATACAAACCGGACGCGTGAAACGAAGTTCGCCGGACAGCTAGTTACAAACTAAAATTTAGTTGCGAATATAAGATACAGCATTTTTCAAGACCGCCTCGTTGGTCGAGGGGCTAGCGCACACGCCTAACTACATCAACCAACCGCGAGGCTCGGGTTCGATTCCCGACGGGGGCAGGCATGTGTGTGATAAACATTTAGATGTCTGCAATTCCGGGTCTGGGTGTTTATTAAATTTATTCTGGTATCTATTCAATCTTATACCTTTAAACGAGCAATTCTTGTATATATATAACTAGCTGTTACCCGCGGCTTCGCCCGCGTAGTCTACTAATTTGATATTTAGCTCTCCAACACTGCTCGTTAAAATTTTAAGATAAAATGTAGCCTAGGTACATCGCTATCCAAAGTTTCATCTATTTTTTTTAACATCGCTATCCAAAGTTTCATCTATTTTTTTTAATGTTATAATCAATTTAGCAATTTTGCCTTCAAAACTGAACATACACTTTCTCTTTTCTAATTTCACCGCAGATAAATATAGTGGGAATACGTTATTGTCTCCATAGTTTTATCTGCACTTCGGCAAATCCTGTGAAATTAAACTGTATAGCAAGTTATGGAAACCTCTAACAGATTTTTTTTTGGAAATTTTAGAAATATACATATCGTCTCTGAGGTCTAGACGTGCGCCTTCGGAATGACTTCTTGAGATCTTGGGTTTGATCTCCGATCCGGGCAACAAAAAAACACAAACAGAAATTGTGAAGTTTCAATTTTCTACCTAATGTAACGTTGCCACTAGCCCGGGATTGGATAAGTGCCCGGTTGGCTACAGGATTGTCATCTACCAAATTGGACTTAATGTCTTCGGCTAGTCGTGAGCGCTTTGGTTGTGCAGTTAGGCAGAACTTCGGGGATATCTTCAGAAACTCACATTTAGAAATTGTTATCTACCAAATTGGATTTAATATCTTCGGTTAGTCGTGAGCGCTCTGGTTGTACAGTTAGGCCGAAGTAACCCTTCGGGGATATCTTCAGAAACTCACATATTTAGAAATTGTAGCAATAAAATTAAACTCTTCAGACTTTTAATATTAGTAAGAACAGATTCTGCGATAAATTTGACCTTGCACAGAAACATGTCCTAGCATAATGATGTGCCTAGCTACTCTTAACGACGTCATCTGAAAACAATTATTGCTTTTGCGCATATTGCTTAAAAATTTTCGAGATTCACCAGAATTGCACAATAAAAGAGACTTTAGCAGCTCAGCTGGTTCACCAAGCTAAGTAATAATACCTTACCATTAGCACAGCCGTGCGTTTCATCTTTGAATTTTAAGGGATCACAATGCCAATTAAAACAAAGGAGTATTTTTATACTGTAACTTGTGGTCACAATAGAATCCTGCATTAACCAAAACATTCCTATTAAACCTTCTGAAAATGATTCTACTTTGAGCTTGACGCTGAGCGCTAGCTGATCTTCTCCCTTGCGTCTGTGTAAATATCTCCAAGTCCCTCAAAGATACTTAACGGTCAGCCTATTCCACAAGTCTGTTGAGTCTGTGTATGGAGTGACCATTGTCGAATGCTAGCAAGTGATCATAATCCACAAAAACACTATTCTTGCCAACATTTTTTAGAGTTTACCTCGTTTTTACCAAGGATTTTATCATCAGACCCTAACCTGGTGACCATGGGACCACCTCTGAAATATACACTTTCAAACAAAAAAACGAATTTCCATACGAACATTCATCACCTCTTTTACCCATTCTCCCTCCTTTTTAGTGATAAAAAGTAGTCTTTGTTCTTTCGTTCATCATAAAGTGTTTAAATACAAAGTTTCACTGTAACAGCTTTAAAAATGACGAATATACATATGAACATTCATCACCTCTTTTTACCCGTTCTCCCCTATTTTTTGCTATAAAAAGTAGCCCATGTTCTTTCATTTATCATAAAGTGTCTAAATACAAAGTTTCACTGTTACTTACAGCTTTAAAAATGACGAATTTCCATATGAACATGCATCCCCTCTTTTTACCCATTCTCCCCTATTTTTTGCAATAAAAAGTAGCCTATGTTGTTCCTTAGGGTCTATTCTATCTCTGTACCAAATTTCATTAAAATCGGTTCACTGGTTTAGGCGTGAAAGCATAACAGGCAGACAGACAGACAGAGTTACTTTCGCATTTATAATATTAGTAGGGGTTTTTAGCCAATTTTGCTATGATTATGATATTCATATTTGCTATTTTTCTATGTGTATCATAATTTCTTTGCGTGTTTTTCGTTAATGATAAACTGATGTTAGTACGTGGTTCATTGTTATGGAATTATGGTAAAAATTACTGTTACTTAAATATTTTTCCTACGCAAATTGTGCCACCCCCGTTAACCCCCATCGAAAAACCCTGGAATACGTGTTTCATCATTTGTACTAAAAAGCATTAATTCAAAGTTTCATGCAAAAATGTGCAATAAAAATATTTTTCTCATACAAACTTTGCCATTTTACCCCTTTTAACCCTTTTAGGGGTTGAATTTTCAAAAAATAATATGCCTACGTCCTTCTCATGAATGCAAACTATCTACATACCAAATTTCAGCAAAATCGGTTGGGTGGTTTAGGCGTGAAAAGGTGACAGACAGACAGACAGAGTTACTTTCGCATTCATAATATTAGTATGGATTGGAATCTCGGAATCGGCTCCAACGATTTTCATGAAATTTAGTATATAGGGGGTTTCGGGGGCGATAAATCGATCTAGCTAGGAATCATTTTTAGAAAATGTCATATTCGTGTTTTATTGTTGTTGTTAAGTAACGAAGTCCGTTGTTAAGTAACGAAGTCAATGATTGTTTGCTTTGAGGTTAGAATTTTTAAATTTTCGTACTTAAATATAATTTCCAAAAAACACAATTTATAAAAAAGAAAAAAAATACCGAGCAAAGCTCGGTCATCCAGGTACTTTGTATTTATATGTATTAGTATCGTTGACAACACCCATAACACAAGCATATAATTTGCTTATTTTGGGTTAGATAAAATTTGTGTGACTTGTCCAGGGATATTTATTTATTTATTTTTTAAGAGTAAGCAAAACTCTAAGCCTTAAAAAGAGCAAATGTGTAAAGCCTAAACTAATAAAATATGAGGCGGTTCTGAAACACATTCAGTTTTATTATAACAGGACGAGGTTCGGATTCAAATCTCGACGATAGCAGACATTGTGATATGAACATTTAAATGTCGGTATTTCCGAATCTGAATGTTTAAGCATCTTCACGCCCATATCCATAAGAAATAGGCATAGGCAAAAACCAGGGCACTCACGACTAGCCGAAGGCACTAAGTCCAACAGTGGAATAGGTGGCAAGCCTATCGCCAACCGAGTACATATTATCCAATCCCGAGTAATGTTATTTTTGTTAGAAAATTGAAAATACAAATTTGCTACTTTTTTTGTTGCCCTACCCGAGGATGAACACGGTACCTCAAGAAATCCGACGCCGGACCGCTAGACCACAGAGGCTATCTGGGTCTTCATCAAATTTATTCCAATATCCATTTTAGTATTTGTATGTATTAGTATCTTTGACTAACATCCATAACAAAAGTATATAAATTACTTAGGGGCTAGATCAATTCGTGTAATTTGTCCATAAACATTTTTTTATAGAATTCCTTAGGTATACAGTATTACTTATTCCTACCGCCACAATGATACTAAGTACCGGTCCTATGGGAAAGTTTTTCAAAACCATAAATGTATGCTATTGTTTTATGTTTCATTGTAAAAAAAATAATGTTTCATTGTACATTTCTAAAAATTTTAAACAAAAAATTTCGCCCCAGACAGGATTTGAACCTTTTGTCTCAAGCCGACGAATGCGCTAACCATTTGAACTACTGAGGATTTAAGTCGAACTTTTTAATCCCTTTTTTACAACGGATGAAAAAGGAATTAAAAATAGTAAAAAACGTAGGTTACGTTATAGAAATTTAACGAAAGCACAGGGCAAGTGCTAAAATAAAAATACGTTCTTTGTAGATATTTACTTTTTTGTATGTTGATTGTGCACAATAAAGAGTTAATTTATTCAATAGGATTAACACCCCAGTAATATAACAGCGACGCACCTATAACATCTACGGTGTCAATAAACCACGACTGTAGAACACAGGAGAGCTATGTGCTTGCTCGCTATCTTATCACAAAAAATATATCTATATGTATATATGTATATCTAAAACGAGCTAAGATAAAACATTGCGTATGACAGTTGTGAAACAATGTAGACAAAGGCATTACGTCATCGGCACGTCACGACCAGCGTCATGCTCTCGTAGGCGGTGTGTTAGCTAGCAATATATTAGAACATTGATTGAAAAAAGTACGGGCAAAAAATCGACTTTTTTTTTACTATAACTAGTGTTCGACCGAAACTGGTTTTATAGCCGAAACCGAAATCGAATTCTCGGCCTTGCTTCCTGTTTTGGAAGTAATCGAATCATAATTAAACATGGTCGATTTCTACTGATTCTTAAATCTAGTGTACTTTCAGAGATAATTTTGATAGTCACAGCATCTATAGCCAGTTTTACATATATGTAACCAGTAGTGTTAAATGTATTAAAAAGTCAACTAATAAGTTACGGGAGGTAAAATATTTATTCATTTTTTAATTAGTAAGTGTTTTTTAATATAATATTATGTAACCTAAATTATGTGAAACAAACGAGTACGAGCAAATTTACTAATATATAAATTTAATCGATACATATAATAAACATATAATAAACCAATCCTGTACATTGAAAATTTTGAAAAAATAAATAGCAGGGGTGTTGCTGGATGGATACCAAACCCAAATATGTGATTAAAAAAATTTTTGTTTGTCTGTCTGTATGTTCAGGCATCACGTGAAAACTAACGGTTCGATTTCGATAAAACTTGGTACAATTATACCTTATTATCCTGGGCATAAAATAGGATACTTTTTATCCTGGAAAAATACGAAGAAAAAAAAATCTTAAATTTTCAGTTTTATCACGCGAAGACCGACATCCGCGCGGACGGAGTCGCTGGCGAAAGCTAGTAATAATAATAATTCCATTATTTATAGAAATTTTATTAATAGGTCATTTATTCAAGCAATCATAAATGTTGAAGTGGAAACAGATTCTCAAATAACACAACTGCGTTTTTTAATACATTTCTGTAAAAGAAATAACGGGATATAAATTTTAAAAAAAACGAGAGTCCCAACATTTCCATTTTGTGTTTCCATGGTAATAGTGGGGACCACTAGTCCAAACTAGATTTAATGACCGAAACTGAAACTTGCGGTCACCCCCTAACTTTAACATTTCTTTGCGATACCACCATCAGATTCAAACTTGTTGGTCATAGGACAAGTACGCTCTTTCGAGTAAAAAAAAGAATTTTAAAACAGGTTCACAAAAAACGGAGAAATCTATGAACATACATAAATATAGTAGATAATCAAACCTTCTTTTTTTAAAAGACGTTAAAAAATAATCCTTTTTTTTCTTGATTAAAATGGATCAATTTTGCTTATTATTTTTAGTTGTAATAGTTATCATCAGGATGTAGATTCATATAAGAAAAGCAATATTCTAAGTTAGGACTGGACAACGACTGACGGGTCAGCTAGTATTGCTGACGATCTGGTCAAAGTTGGGAGTTGCTGGATACAAGCGGCTGGTGACCGTGACTTGTGATGCTCTTTTGGGGAGGCCTATGTCCCGCAGTGGACGTCCTTGGGCTATTGATGATGATGGACAAGTAAGAGCTGAGATATCTTTGAAAGCAAAAGTTAAATACTTAAAGCATTTTTTTAATGACTATTGTGTTGCCAACTTTGCGGTTTTTACAACTTCACCAGGGTTTGTGGGCCGAGCAGAGTGCTCAGCCCGAGACATCATTATTTAGATGGATTGGACTGTTAACTACAACGTCAGCAACAAGGGCTGTCTCCCGGGAGACCGTACCTCGACTTGGTGCTGCGTTCTGGTTACTGGGTGGAATAGGTGGAGGAATAGTGGCGGCTCGTCGCTCGGCGTTAGGCACCGGGCGCAAGAGATGTCTTCGTCGCCTAGACCGGCGGCGACGGTGTACGAACGCTGGTTAGTATTAAAAATGAATTTCTCCTTAGTCCCACGTGTTGACGTAACTGCGATAAGGATGTACGTTTGGTGTGTGACCCGAGAATTGAACCTACGCGGCGACCGGTGAGAGTCGCCAGCGACAACCGCACGACGTCAGGTGAAAGTTCTCGTGTGCGTTTCGTAAACAGTATTTTGATACGCTGATATATAAACGGATGATTTTATTCACATTAGCTTTTATTCACATTTTCCCCGTATTGGTCCTGGCTCCTTTGCAGAATAGATCATCTGCCATCCTGCCAGGCGGCTCGTAAATGGCGAGCAAAGGCCTACCGTCACTAACACCGTGACATCTGACTAGGTGGTAGTTTTGCAGCGACTCGCTTGGATTATTACCACCACCAACTATTCCTGTCACCATAACATCAGTGCTTGCCGTTGATGTGTTCCGGTTGGGAGGATAAGGTACCGGCTGGTAACCTTACTTAGTTCGAGGCCTAACATCCCGGCCTCGGGTTGGCAACGTCACCTTTGGTGTCTCTAGGCGGCGTGAATTTCTTACCATCATCTAAATTCGTCTGCTTGTTTGCCTTCCAACATCATAAAAAAACTTAAAAAAACCGTCAACCATCAAAGCAAATTCAACTTCACTTTCACGCTTTCGAATCGACCAATCGAATGTTACGTTACGCCATTCGACTCTGGACCATTACCATGACTTTACGGCTTAAGTTTGCTATACTCGCTTCCGTCTTTAAATTATTTGTATGAAAACTTTGAACAGCGTCTATAATCTCTATTGGTAACTAAGAGAAACACATTTTTAGACCAAAAGTGTCATCTGTGGTCTAGCGGTTCAGTTGTTGGACTTGACTTCATGAGGTCCCGAGTTCGAAACCCGGGTCGGGCAACAAAAATAAAATTGGGTATTTCCAATTTTCTAATTTGAAAAAATGTTGCTCGGGATGTGAATAATTAACATAGCTCCAAAAAATCCACGAATCAAATTTCATAATAATAATATATACCTAACTATTTATTGATAATTCGCTAGTATTTCATTCAAAAGTACTAAACGACAAAAATTCTATTCCAATTTGAATGAAATCGAGATTTAAGTGTAACCCTACAGGCTACAGAAAAGAATGTAGTATATAGAAATATAACAAATAAGAATCGCCTCTGTCATCTAGCGGTCGGTTTGCAAAAGGAGCCCGGACCAACAAAAAAAATTAGTGTTAAAAAGATGTCACAAAATTATTTAGGCATTCCAACATATTCTACTAACTTGTGGTGTGCAAATTTTTTAATAAATATTTATAAAAATAAATGTTTTAATTATTTAACTACTATGTACAGGCCTGATTTTCTATTTATTACATGATTAATTATTATTAGTAATAAAAACTATTTTTAGAATGCTAATAGATTTATCCTTATCTATCGTAAACTACCACCGTTTCCAAACTTAAACAGGAGAAGAAACGGCAAAACAAACTCCGCCATGGATGGATGATTGCCACTCTATCACTATTAAACGTATTTAGATGAAATTTTACAGGAATATAACATTCATACATGTCTTTACGCCAAGTCCCTTACGGGGTAGGCAGAGATTATCGAGCGTTAGACCTCACGATCATGGCAAATGGCTTGCTGCACATTCATTACCCTTATCATACAAATACGCCGGTTTCGGAGACTTGACACCACCCTCGGATAATATCCGAGTGATCTGATCGTGGTCTTGGTCAGCCTTGGTCTCCCCGGGTACCTACATCCATCCACATTCGTTTTGTATATCTGCTTCGTCTATCTTTCATCTGTCATTCTTTCCACATGACCGAACCAGCGGAGCATGTCCTTTCGCATTTTAACACCAACACCTTTTTTCAATCCCACTCTTTCTCGGATCTCACTATTACGAATGCGGTCAGCGAGCGTTACACCACAGATTTTCCGTAGTGCTCTTATTTCGACCGCATTTATCCTACTTTCATGCTTCTTTCTCACATACCCAACTCTCGCTTCCATACAATAAAGTTGGGATGAGCACAGAATTATGCAAAGCGAGTCTCACTATTACGAATGCGGCCAGCGAGCGTTACAGCACAGATTTTCCGTAGCGTAGGAATATATAAACACATCCGAATGACAACAAATATATAAATTGACACCAAAGCCGCGTGTGAAAGCTAGTACTACATAAAATGTCATGGCGCAGACCCAGGAAACCTGCAAGTTCCAACAGTAGGTGCTTTTTTGACCAAACAAGTTTTGACGTATTCTTGTGACCGCAAGATCGTGTGTGTGACCTCGCATGCGAATGTTGATCTTGTGGCGATTGGCGCAAGGTCAAAGTTTCTTTGTCACAATGTTGCCATTAATGCATGTAGGTAGCCACATTTTTTGTTTTTTTGGGTCAGCGATTGGTGCATTCGACAATATCAAAAACGCCCAAATAATGTATATCTAAACAAATGGTAAAGAGGAAATATTTGATTGTTAAGCACCGAATCTACTGGTATGTCAAGTGTCAACTACTAAACTGCTGGACCGATTGGGGTGAACATTTTTAGTTGTATTTCATGGTTTCAAAGATCCGAATGTTATGCTCATAAATTTTACTATACATTTAAAATGTACTGACTAATGTGTGAGTATTTTGAGGGCGATTGGACCAAATGTCTTTTTTTTAATGGGTAGATACTAGTGACGTAACGAATGTCAGTTTTAAACATTCGCGAATGCGAAAATTATCTGTGGCTTGATAACAGTTTCATTGAGGTTCATTAACATCCCGGCCTCAGGTTGGTAACGCACCATTACCACCTTTGGTGTCTCTAGGCGGCGTGAATTTCTTACCATCAGGAAATCCGTCTGCTTGTTTGCCTTCCATTATCATAAAAAAAAACTCATATTTCGCAAATAATTATTCTTATTTCTTTTTTCAATTCATTTTCAACAACAACATTTTTTCAACACAAAAGTATAATTATTAAAATAATATTGCCATGGTAACATCCCTGATGGTAATAGATACAAGCATTTATACAAGTCGAATACTTTTCGACATGTACGAAATATGCTCTCGGCCAAACGCTATTCTAGGGGTAGTATCCCTTCGGACACGAGCTCTACGGACGCCATTTTGTGTTCATAGGTATAAACTATAAAGTATGTAAAAAATCGAATTGCGGACGTAAAGCGATGCAGTTCAACAGTTTGAAATTTGATATTGGCATGTTAAAGACACTTGTCCAAACAAAGGCAACTATTTCCCAAAAAATCTTCACCTTAAAGGACTGCAAAGGGGGTAACTACTCACGCCAAAGTCCTATACGGGGTCGACAGAGGGTTTCGAGTGCAAAAACTAACGATCCTGGCACTTGGCGTGAAGATATATGTATGTAACTATTCAACACTGATGAAGTCGCGCGTGAACAGCTAGTAATGTTATATTATTCATGCTGAATGCTGACGTCATACCTCACCCCAAATATCAAAAGATTTATCACAATACAACCCCAGCGGACCAAAACGAAAGAACAAGTCGCGGTCGACAACCTCAAGATATCACAAACGAGATTCAACTCTATGATGTTGGATCGTTGATGTTAATTTGAATATACATAATTAATATCATGACCAGTGCAAAAATGTGACGTATCACTATTAACATAAGGTTGATATACATAGTCTTATCAATTGCAGCAAAAGCTAAACTTAAATAATTTTCAAAAATTCGAGATAAGGGTATGTACAGATACGCACAGCGAGAGTTGAATTTAAAATGCAACTTTTACATATTTGAGACTCTTCTCTATCAACGAAAAGGTAGCCAGATGTACAATGTAACGACTAGCCGAAGATACTTAGTCCCATAATATCATAGATGAAAAACCTATCGCTAATCGATTGAACTTTAAAAAAAATGTGTGCGTGTACTAGCGTACACTCGTAAGAAGTTTCACTTTTTTATGACGTTATTTTTAAAAAAATAATTTACTATATGCAACTTTAAAGAAATTGGTTAAATAAAGTTTATTACCAATCCCTACTCCGCTTAAGAAAGTATACTTCGAATCACGCGGGGTAGGGATAAGATCAAAGATGGCGCGTAACGGAAAAATGTGACGCGTAACGAAAAATGTTACACTACATTTTTTTCCGACCCCAATAAAGAAGTTTCACTTCAAAAAGTGACTGGTTATACAGAAAAATGACTTGCAAACCGATAACCAAACCAGTGTTGTTAGTTGAAGCACGAATTTTTAAGCACGTGCTTTACAAAATAAAAACAAACTTTTTTAATAACACTAATAAAACAAGAAAAACAATCAAAATATTAAAATAACGAAGTATTTATTAGGTTTGATTCACCTAGTTATTATTAAGTCGGTTTTGTTTGCAGTACGTACGTCAAGTTGAATCCTCGACTTTAGTAAGTAATAATTAGTCACAAAACTAGTTACCAAATCTAAATTTACAAGTATTGAGCTAACTACAAAACAGTTCACCTATTATAGACAAAATTTAATTCCACATAACTGAAGTTTAGTTGTTTTTAAATAACACTTTTTAACAGTGTAACCTTTTATTAGAAAATTGAAAAAAAAAACACACATTTTGCCCGTTGTTGTAGTTGCCCGAAGCTAGAATCGAAACCTGGACGTCATGTAGTAATCCTCAAAGGCGACTTCATTAAGTCTTGCTCATTCCTTGAGTGTCGACCTTTCTTTAAACTTAGAAATGTTATAGTCGGAATTCGGAAAAACATATTAAGCCTAGATAACAAATACTAATAGCAGAACTACATAGCAATCTTCAAGATTTTGTCAAAAGAAAAACCATCGTTTTTCCGTCTAGCGGTTATTCAATGACCGAATTCGCTTATCTGCACCACGCCTAAACATATCTGAAAAACAAACGCATGCTTCAATGTTTATTTTCACATTATCACAAAACAACGAAAAATCAACCGTCACAACACGTAATAAAGTCGAAAATAGAAAAACTCATGATCATCGACCGCATTTTGTCCCCTATACATCTATCTCTGTCTAACACGAAGCTTTGTATTCGACACAATACGTTCAAAACATTTACAATACAAGAGATATTCAACCTTAAAACGAACACTTATAAGTATATTTCGGTTTGACAAGAATCATTCCTCTGTATAACAATCAGAATGATTAACATAACAAACAATTTTGAGACTTATTAATAGGAAAATGAAGTTTATTTTTCCTCACTATTATCACAGGCTTCGACGCGTAGAATAAAACCTTCGTCGGAATAATGGAAACACGTTCCAAGAAGGTTACAAAGCATGTTAAAATTACTTACAACTTAAAATAAACAAACCATACCTCTAACGACGTCACACGTTTATATCATAGTATGTTGTATCTTTTAATAGAAGCACTATGTAGTTATCCGTAGATTTAGGGTTATCAACTCGCGAAAACTGGGAGGATTTTAACAAATCGAGGCAGGGCGAAATTCGATAAAACGAAAAAAAATATGTTTACACCACTTGTTTGCCCGAGACTTTGCAGCGTAGAATAGTTATGTTTTTCATACGAACTTTCCCCTATTATAATCCTTTGGGAGTTGAATTTTAAAAAAAGAACTAGTCTATGTTTGAACTCGTATCTGTAGCCTGCAAATAAAATTATTAAAATCGATTCATTTTAGGCGATAGAAAGCAACAGACAGACAGACTTTCGCATTTATAAAATGAGTACGGAATGCTGTCGAGCGGCATATAATATTTGTCGGCATCAAAATAGATCGCAAGCGGAAACCGGAGCAACAAAAACGAGAAGGAAGGAAGAGGAATGTAAGGCGCAGAACGAAGGCTAAAGATTTGACTTTGTTATTTTTGTTATAGTAAGTTTAATACCAGAAAAAAAAAACGGGAAAGGTTTTATGCGTCCGGCAAGCTCGGGGATCTCTGGCTTGAACACTCTGCTCGCCTACTAACTAGCCCTGTGACGTTGTAAAAGTCTTTAGACGAACACAACAGTAGCCATTTTGAAAAAAATAATAAAAAAAGAGGTTGACTATTATTAACGGAATCTCCCGGACATTTCGGAAGGGTTGGATACCCTACATAGTGCTATTTCGTAGGTATTATACATTGTTTATAGAATAGGAGGCAAACGAGCAAGCGGATCACTTGATAGAGAGGACAATCCAAGGACATCCGCAACGCAAGGAGTATCACACATGCGTTGCCAATTTTTAAGAAATGGTCATATGGAAACTATTTTCTTTAAGATTCCTAAAGTTTTTTTTTGAAAAATATACGGTATTATAATGTTGTATGTTATAAGGTAATTACCCCCGGGTGACAACTCAAAATGTGTTTGTTTCAAATGTTCAAACAAAAACATTGCCCTGGTTACGAAAAAAGCCCGGTTGACGGTAGGTTTGGCCATCCCATCATAATATTATGGGAATAAAGACTTTTGGCTAATCGTGAGTGATCTTGCTGTACCTATGTCTTCCCCTCTAGAAAGCTATACGGGGGTGAAGATCCTATCCTACTAATATTTTAAATGAGAAAGTTTGTGAATATCTATATATGGATGTTTGTTACTCTTTCACGCTTGACTGGCTGAACGGATTTGTCTGAAATTTGGAACAGAGAAAGATTGTGACCTGGATTAACATATATATTCTACTTTTGATCCCGATCGCAAAACGGGTTCCTGATAAAACGCGGGCGAAGCCGCAGGCAACAGCTAGTACTTCATAAAGCACCACAGGAAAGCAAACAAGCGGACAGATCTGATGGTGTGACTCCAGACACCTAGAGACATCAGAGATTTTATGCACATAAAAATAACTACATTAAAAAAACCGACTTCAAATCTAAAAGTAATATAAAGATTTCATATTATTTATATACCACTTATTATTTACATGTGCTATTTACTAAAAGGTTTGAAGTCGGTGCCTGGCTTGGCATTTTGGGTATTTTTATTTAATACTTTTTAGTTTATTACTGACATGATTTATTTTAATTTTAATAGACATCGGGATAGGTCGGGTAGGATCGGGATAAAAAAAAACCCATAAAATTAAAACTAATTGGCCTACCTGAATAAAATTTTTTGGACCAATTCGAAACAATTCCGCATCAAACAAAAAAAGAAATACGTAAAGCAGTTGAAAAAAAATATAGCAGCCGAAATTTTTTCAACTCGTTTTTTTTTTATTGCTAATTTGTTGCTAGCCGCGATGTTTTTACAACTTCACCGGGCTATTCAACATTTTTTCTTTATGATATTGGAAGGCAAACAAGCAGACGGATTTCCTGATGGTAAGAAATTCACGCCGCCTAGAGACACCGCAGGTGGTAATGGTGCGTTGCCAACCTGGGGCCGGGATGTTAGGCCTCGAGCAAAAGTAAGTTTACCGGCTACCTTACCCTCCGAACCGGAACACGTCATGACGTTATGGCGGCAGGAATAGGTAAGGCGGTGGTACCAATCCGGGCGAGTCGCTGCGAAACTCTACCACATAGTCAGATGTCACGGTGTTAGTGGCGGTGAGCCTTTGCTCGCCTTTTACGAGCTGCCTCGTAAAAGGCGAGCAAAGGCTCACCGTCTCTGCCCGGACCAACAGGGGGGGGGTAACTCGGTTAAAAACTGGCTACCCTCTGAACTGACACACGGCAATGGTCCAGTACAATTTTTTTTATGATATTGGAAAGCAAACAAGCAGACGGATTTCCTGGTGGGAAAGAAATTCACGCCGCCTAGAGACATCAAAGGTGGTAACGGTGGTGCGCCGCCAACCTAAGGGGATGTTAGGCCACGAGCTCAAGTAAGTTTAGCGGCTACCTTACCCTCCAAATCGGAACACGTCAACGGCAAGCATTGGAGGTTATGATGGAAGGAATAAGTAGCACCATGCGTTGCAAATTTGAGGCCGGGATGTTAGACTTCGAGCAAAAGTAAGTTTACCGGCTACCTTACAGGCTCCAAATCGGAAGACGTCATGACGTTACGACGGCAGGAATAGGTAAGGCGGTGGTACCAATCCGGGCGAGTCGCTGCTAAACTCTACCACCTAGTCAGATGTCACGGTGCTAATGACGGTAAGCCTATACTCGCCTTTTACGAGCTGCCTGGCAGGAAGGCAGTTGGTCTATTCTGCAAAGGAGCCCGGACCAACACAGGGAGAATTTTGCCTTACTGATTCTCTTTTGTAAAATATAGTATTTACTTCAGCAGAACTGCCACAGAGAAGAATTCCATCGTCCAAAGCAAATCTAACCGTCGAACAAAGACACCACCGAGCCTTTGTCACGTCCGAGTGACGTCACCGTGACGTCACTCTGTACACGGAAACTGATTTGCAATTACAACGCTTGAGAGTAAAAAACAAGGCCGCAAATGCTGTGAAATTACTTCCGCGGCGTAATTTAACTTTGTGCTCTATATATTAACTAGCTGACCCGGCAGACGTCGTTCTGCTAGATTTTTTTTATCTGTGATTCACCCTCATCACTAAGGGTTATAAGAAATAGATGTTAGCCGATTCTCAGACCAACTCAATATGCTCACGAAATTTCATGAGAACGGTATAGACTATAGACGTTTCGGAGTAGTAAGGAAACTAACATTTTGACATGGGAATTTTATAGGTATATAATATTACGAGCTGTTTGCCCGCGAGATAGCTCGATTCATACAGTCAATAAACGACTGGTTTTGCTTACGGATGGTAGTTTTTTGTACGAATAGTAAAAATTTAACTACGGTCGTTCGTTATCGACTGTTAACTGGAAATATTTTGTGTAACTTTGATCAACGCTTCGTCACTTTTAGGATAATTACCATTACGGATTACAGTTCGTTGTTTATAGAAACCGAGCTTTAGTCAGCTTAAAAATAGTTACGATTTTTATACAAATTAGTCTTTTGGTGGTAGATTTTAGAAAAAATCAGTATCCTATGTTGAAACTCGGATCTTTAGCTTCATGCATATCAAATTTCAAGAAAAAGCCATCTAATCCGACTGTACTAATCAAACGATTTAGCAAGATTAATCGCCTCTGTGGTCACGTCGCTGAAGCTAGCCAACAAAAAAGATACTCAGTGTAACCCTTTCGCTGCTACTGCAATTAATTAATTATAGTTGAACATCATTTTTACTTTAACGGTTTAAAAGCTTCAAATAATAATATAAACATAGTTATATTGACAAGACTTTTTATTGATGGGGCTTATTTTCATTAACATTCTTTTTTAGTTTTAATCGCCAACTATGAAGTTGAATGCTTAGAGTAGAATATTTTTTTTGCCTTGAGCTAGAAACGCGGAATTTGGTGAATTTACAGCTTATGACACCACAAATAATAACCAGTACTGAAAATCTCGGCGACGCAACATTTTCAGGTTTTTTTTTTATTTTTTTAACTTTCTCGGAAGTAAATCACTTACACCCCTGTAGTGGGCGTATGCCTCTGGTGCGAGAGTTGGATGTTGGCGTGATGAATGAGTACAGAGTACCAAACAATAATCCAGTGCGAAAGTTACGGCGACGCAGTTTTTTCTATTAATTAATTGTAATTTAATATTTTTTAACATTGTACTGGATAATTTTCTGCCTTGAGCTGGAAACGCGGAATTTGGTGAAGTTACAACTTATGACACCACAAATAAAATCCAGAACCGAAAATCTCGGCGACGCAACTTTTTCAGGTTTTTTTTATTTTTTTAAACTTTCTCGGAAGTAAATCACTTACACCCCTGTAGTGGGCGTATGCCTCTGGTGCGAGAGTTGGATGTTGGCGTGATGAATGAGTACAGAGTACCAAACAATAATCCAGCGCCAAAGTTACGGCGACGCAGTTTTTTCTATTAATTAATTGTAATTTAATTTTTTTTTAACATTGTACTGGATAATGTTCTGCCTTGAGCTAGAAACGCGAAATTTAGTGAAGTTACAGCTTATGACACCACAAATAATAACCAGTACTGAAAATCTCGGCGACGCAACATTTTTAGGTTTTTTTTATTTTTTTAAACTTTCTCGGAAGTAAATCACTTACACCCCTGTAGTGGGCGTATGCCTCTGGTGCGAGAGTTGGATGTTGGCGTGATGAATGAGTACAGAGTACCAAACAATAATCCAGCGCGAAAGTTACGGCGACACAGTTTTTTCTATTAATTAATTGTAATACAATATTTTTTAACATTGTACTGGATAATTTTCTGCCTTGAGCTAGAAACGCGAAATTTAGTGAAGTTACAGCTTATGACACCACAAATAATAACCAGTACCGAAAATCTCGGCGACGCAACATTTTCAGGTTTTTTTCATTTTTTTAAACTTTCTCGGAAGTAAATCACTTACACCCCTGTAGTGGGCGTATGCCTCTGGTGCGAGAGTTGGATGTTGGCGTGATGAATGAGTTCAGAGTACCAAACAATAATCCAGCGCGAAAGTTACGGCGACGTAGTTTTTTGTATTAATTAATTGTAATCGAATTTTTTTTAACATTGTACTGGATAATTTTCTGCCTTGAGCTAGAAACGCGGAATTCAGTGAGTTTACAGATTATGACACTACAATAATTATTAGCCGGTATGGGAAATCTCGGCAACGCCTAATTTCATAGGTTTTATATTATTTTTTAATTTTTTCAAAGCAAACAACGTAGGTACATCTCCGTAGTGGAAGTATGCGTCTGATGCGAGAGTTCGATATTTGTGTTACGAGTTAGTATAGAATACCTAATAATAGTTTTTGCCTTGAACTATGATTTTTTTAACATAGTGGAGGATAATATTAGGTGGACAACTTGCCTAGATCAATTTTATTTGTTTATATTTAACACATCGTCAATACAAAATTTCGCCGAAATGCTTAGAGCCGTTTCAGAGAAACCTATTTTATTCGTTATCATTGCTTGTCTAAATAAAATTATGTTAAATGAAAATTTTTTTTTGATATTCCGTCACTAGTATCCATAAAACACAGGTCTGGAGTTGCTTCTATTGTTACCATTGTTTGCGTACCTGAATGGAATAGTGCATTGCGATCATAATGAGTATTTTTATGCTGTCTCAGACCGATAATACCAGTAAATAACTGAGTCACGCTA
The DNA here is from genome assembly GCA_002245505.1 of Calephelis nemesis. Taxonomy (NCBI): domain Eukaryota; kingdom Metazoa; phylum Arthropoda; class Insecta; order Lepidoptera; family Riodinidae; genus Calephelis; species Calephelis nemesis. The sequence goes on along the minus strand of NJDD01002001.1, from coordinate 59,073 downwards.
GCAAGAGTTTAATTTCAATACATATAAGCTGAATTTAAAAGACCAACAATCAGGAAACTTTGGTCGTTTGTCTTGTGCATTGGTCGTTATCAGCAATTGTTTCAATTCAAATCGTCGTTCAATTCATATCAAAAACGCAAGGTTTTGGGGGTTGGTCTTGTTCTTTATTAATATAAATGGGTTTCAAAATAAAAAAAGGACAATTTTATTATATTATCATCAATTACAGTAAAAAAAATTATGAAATAAATATATTTGTAGAGTACGTTCAATTTTTGCTTTATTTTCGGGTTTAAAAGGGTGTTTTTATAAATGTCAGGGCAAATGCTTATGCTCAATTTGTTTTCTATGTTTAAATTCACTAAAATTATATCTGTTTTATAGTTTATTTTATTACTAGATTTTATTTATCTTTTGTTTGGTAATATATATATAAGGTTAAGTTAGTATTAATTAGGCTAGTTTTCATATATTTTGTAACGTAATGAGAAGATTTTATATAATTTAATAGACAGTTTAGTCGTATTATTTATTATTTTTGCTTAAGGATTTTGTTAGACCTTTTATTTTGTTTGTTAGTGTTACCTAAGAGTGATTTTTGAAACTAATTTTTAATTAATTTCATATTAAATGTTAGTGTTTTTTTACTAAATTTATAATTTTCGTCTAGTGTTTTTTATCAGTTCTACATTTACATTATTTAATTGTTACTAGTTTATTATAGGGTTTAGCTGTAATTGTTGTTATAAGTTTGATTATGAACTGTTTATTTCTCATTTTTATTTCTGATTGCTTTTGTTTTTTGTATATTCTTTTTAGTTTTTCGATCAGACCTTTCAGAGATATTTTTAACATTTTTATTTTTTAGTTATTTTTATTTGTTTTTATTAAAATGCAACTTAACGTAGATAATGTTGCTTATGTGTTAAACACATTATATCCTGACACCAGTGTTGTAAAATTCTGTCGTTTAAAAGGGTGGATGTCAAAAAAGAAAATACATGTGTTTCTTGGAAAATTTGTAAAGAGTTATTCCCTAATCTAAAGAGTAAGGCTCTACCGCGTCAGACTCGTAAATGCTATGATATTCTGCGAAAGAAATACCACGCAATTCTAGAAAAAATATGCTTAACTACTCATACAATAACTCCTTTAGAATCATTCAATAAAACTATTTCTAAACTTCCCACTTCTGAACCGCTTTATAGTACAGAAATCACGAATACAAACAATAGATTAACATTTCGAAAGAGATGTACTATCCCAGATGTAGAGTTTGTTGTTCCTTATACATTTTGGGAAAAATATTGGACGGATTCAAATCTTTTAAAAAAGGGATGGACGAATGATTTTGTCAATTTTTTTAATAAAGTTTCAGTTTATGAATGCAGTGTTCTCACTATTCATAGCCATCATTGCTACTCGAATTTTAAAAAAAGGTCGAGTTATTTTACTGTTAACGCTAGGTGTAAAAACTCAGCGTGTACCGCATTTCGTTTTACTTCAAACAGCCCGATTTGCAAACCATACTCCAACATAACTTTAAAAGTGTTTCGCTGTAATGACATCAAGCATGATGCTAATGAGGTGCACAGGCGATTTTACAGCGGAAAACAAAGAGAAAAATTATCTGATGAGTTAAAAGATTTGAACCCGTCTGTATTAGCAAGCTTGAAGTTAAGTAAGGTAAAAACTAAAGTTTTGTTGTCTGGCAATCGTAACGATGCACCAAGTAAAATGATTCTTCAAAAAATTTCAAGTGAAGCCAAAGCCAAAGAGAACATACATTTCGATCCAGACATTAGTCTTAGACTACTAGCTGAAAAATCGAGGAACAATATTATTTGGAAAGGAGAATTTCATAGCGGTTACATTCAAAATAATCTAGGCATAATTTGTTTTACGGAAAACCAATCGCGCTATTTAATAAACCTTAAACCACCAGTCTTTTGTCATTTAGATGCTACAGGATCGATCATTTCACATCCTCTTAAGTCTTCAAAACCAGTTTACTATTACGCACTTATTTTACCCGGGAAAAAAATGATTATGGCCCTATGCCTATTGGAGAATTCTTTACGGATACGCACGACGTTCCTCAAATAAGTTATTTCTTATCTCGTTTAAACTACGGAATTCGAAAAATTCAACCCAATAAAAGAATAAATAAGATTGAAACGGATTTTAGTTTAACTTTAATAATTTCGTGTATTTGGAGTTTCAATCAAATGTCTTTATCACTATACTTAAACATAACTTATCGATACTTAAGCGGTCAATGTTTAAAATTTCCCGACATTACTGTCGTTCACATATGTTCTTCTCACATGATAAGAACAGTGAGACGAAAAAGTTTTTCTCATTGTCAGACACATCGGCAAAAAGCTGTAGCTACTTTTCTTATTACGAAATTAATTCATTCTAAAACATTAAAAGAACTAGATACCTACCTCACACATATTATAATTTTGTTTGGTACCAAGAACATAATACCGTATTTTAAAAACAGTTACGATTATTTATATCCCCTTCAAAGTGGCAATAGCTTTTCAGATGAAAAAGTAAGTATCTTCACGCCTATATCCCCGAAGAGGTAGGCAGAGGCACAACCAAGGCACCCACGACTAGCCGAAGATACTAAGTCCCATAATGGGATAGGTGGCAAGCCTATCGCCAGCCGGGCACGTTTCCAATCCCGACCAACATTTTTTATTAGTAAATTGGAAAAATCCAATTTTCTTTTTGTTGGCCGACCCGGGATTCGAACCCGAGACCTCATGCAGTCAAGTCCAACACCCGGACCGCTCGACCACAGAGGCGACTACGACGGAGGCTTTTCAGATGAGGATAATGAATATGATTATATTTTAAAAAATGGGATAGATGAGGACTTTCATAATAAAGATTTCGAAGACGGAAGACTAGGGTCACCCTATTTCAAATATGGTCAGAATATAAACGAAAAAATAAAAAACATTGTAAGTCAATATAATGTAAATTGTGACAACATCTTACCACTCAATGAATTGTATTGTCCTCGTTTTTAAAGTTATATTTTAAACAACGTCATCCCGTATTTTCCGCTGTGGTCAGCTGCCATTATTTCAGTTTTTAATTTGTCACGTGACAGTAATTCATCCGTTGAAAGTTATTTTAAAAATATAAAACACACAATTTTTCGCCAGCAAAAAAAACTTCCAATTCCAAAATTTATATCCGAAGTTGAAAAATTGTTACGTGGCTGGTTACTAGAGCGACAATATACACTAAGGACTCATAGACAAGAACACCGTGCAAAATTAAAAAAAGACCATCTGAAAAGAATACCGGAACTTTCAACGAAATACTGGAAGAAAAAGAATAGTCACCAAAAGAATAAAAACTATAATTTGTACTTTTCTGTACCAAAAAAAATCAAATGCAATCGATGATATATCTGACAAAACTATTGAAGAATTACATTCAAATAAAAGTCCCTTGTTGTCCAAATATGACAATTTCAATTTAAATTTATCACCGGGTGGATGTGCTACTTCAACGACATCTGGTTCAAAAAAAGCAATTTATTTCAACGATGTCCGAGTGAGATTTTTTCGAGAAAATTTGCAATTTCCAAATGGTTTCCCAAATAAAAAAATTGAATTGGCAAAAATACGATTAGACGAAACTGCACTCAAATCCCTTAAACAATCGGAATGGTTAGATGGAGACGTAATAAACGCCTTTTTAATAATATTAGAAATAATTGGCAGAAAAAATAAATTAAATGTGCTCCGGTTTGACACATATTTCACGCACGCTCTACAAAAGAAGCAAGTATCATATGGATTTTCACGGTGGGTTAAAAAAACGAATCCCGGGACTTATAACCTTTGGCTTGTGCCAGTACTCATAAATGAAAATCATTAGACCCTATTGGTAGTTTGTTTTCCCTTACAAAAAATGATTTATTTAGATTCCTTGCACGGTAATCCACCTCCAGGGTTAATAAAAAGAATTTGTTTAGTTATTTCCACTACCAGAAGTTGCAGAAATAACAAGTCTAGAGGGTGGAAAGATTGGATTGTACATAGTCCTAAAAATATACCACTTCAAGATGCTAGTGACGGAAATTGCGGCGTTTATGTATGCGTTTATGGGTACATGATATGTAGCTCGTCCGGTGAGCACTTTGACAGTTCAGAGATGAATAAAGCTAGACAAGGGATTGCCCAAATGCTTTATTGTAAAAAAATTGCTAATTCCAATGTAGAACAAATTCACTCGATGGGACAAGCCAAATGCACGCAATTTTGGAAGATGCAGAAAACATTGATTTGACACCCCCAAGTATTGAATTAAAACATTCAAGAGAGATTCCACTGGGGTTTGAAAATATTTTCGATTTCTTTCAAAACTTAGGAGCAATGATGAATGCAGTGCATTAATTTCCTTTCAATATTTCACTAAGCACAAAATTTAATAAAGCTAGATAAAGCTTTATTATACAATAAGCGTAAATTTAAGAATGCTGGATCATAATTTATTATGGTGCTGTGAAATATAAACTCACCAAATTTCAAATTTCCAGCTAAAGGCAAAAAATTATCCCACAAATTGTTAAAAAAAATCAAGTACAATTAATAAACAGAAAAAAAAAACTGCGTCGCCCTAACTTTCGCACTGGATTATTGTTTTAGTACTCTGTACTCACTACACTACAGGGGTGTAAGTGATACTTCCGAGGAAGTTTAAAAAATGAAAAAAAAACCCGAAAATGTTGCGTCGCCGAGATTTTCGATTCTGGTTTTTATTTGTGGTGTCATAAGCTGTAACTTCACCAAACTTTGCGTTTCTAGCTCAAGGCAGAAAATTATCCAGTACAATGTTAAAAAAAAATTAAATTACAATTAATTAATAGAAAAAACTGCGTCGCCGTAACTTTCGCACTGGATTATTGTTTGGTACTCTGTACTCATTCATCACGCCAACATCCAACTCTCGCACACCAGAGGCATACGCCCACTACAGGGGTGTAAGTGATTTACTTCCGAGAAAGTTTAAAAAAATAAAAAAAACCTGAAAATGTTGCGTCGCCGAGATTTTCGGTACTGTTTATTATTTGTGGTGTCATTAGCTGTAACTTCACCAAATTTCGCGTTTCTAGCTCAAGGCAGAAAATTATCCAGTACAATGTTAAAAAAAAATTCAATTACAATTAATCAATAGAAAAAACTGCGTCGCCGTAACTTTCGCACTGGATTATTGTTTGGTACTCTGTACTCATTCATCACGCCAACATCCAACTCTCGCACCAGAGGCATACGCCCACTACAGGGGTGTAAGTGATTTACTTCCGAGAAAGCTTTAAAAAATAAAAAAACCTGAAAATGTTGCGTCGCCGAGATTTTCGGTACTGGTTATTATTTGTGGTGTCATAAGCTGTAACTTCACCAAATTTCGCGTTTCTAGCTCAAGGCAGCAAATTATCCAGTACAATGTTAAAAAAAAAAATCAATTACAATTAATTAATAGAAAAAACTGCGTAGCCGTAACTTTCGCACTGGATTATTGTTTGGTACTCTGTACTCATTCATCACGCCAACATCCAACTCTCGCACCAGAGGCATACGCCCACTACAGGAGTGTAAGTGATTTACTTCCGAGAAAGTTTAAAAAATAAAAAAACCTGAAAATGTTGCGTCGCCGAGATTTTCGGTACTTGTTATTATTTGTGGTGTCATAAGCTGTAACTTCACCAAATTTCGCGTTTCTAGCTCAAGGCAGAAAATTATCCAGTACAATGTTAAAAAAAAATTCAATTACAATTAA
>NJDD01002001.1:41788-53139 GCA_002245505.1 Calephelis nemesis | reverse complement strand
CCGAGATTTTCGGTACTGGTTATTATTTGTGGTGTCATAAGCTGTAACTTCACTAAATTTCGCGTTTCTAGCTCAAGGCAGAAAATTATCCAGTACAATGTTAAAAAAAAAATTCAAATACAATTAATCAATAGAAAAAACTGCGTCGCCGTAACTTTCGCACTGGATTATTGTTTGGTACTCTGTACTCATTCATCACGCCAACATCCAACTCTCGCACCAGAGGCATACGCCCACTACAGGGGTGTAAGTGATTTACTTCCGAGAAAGTTTAAAAAATAAAAAAACCTGAAAATGTTGCGTCGCCGAGATTTTCGGTTCTAGTTTTTATTTGTGATGTCATAAGCTGTAACTTCAACAAATTTCGCGTTTCTAGCTCAAGGCAAAAAAATATTGTACTCTAGGCATTCAACTTCACAGTTGGCGATTAAAACTAAAAAAGAATGTTAATGAAAATAAGCCCCATCAATAAAAAGTCTTGTCAATGTAACTATGTTTATATTATTATTTGAAGCTTTTAAACCGTTAAAGTAAAAATGATGTTCAACTATAATTAATTAATTGCAGTAGCAGCGAAAGGGTTACACTGATTATCTTTTTTGTTGGCTAGCTTTAGCGATTTTATACAAACTTCACATAAACCATCTACTAAATAGCCCGAACAAAACCTAAACATTAGGTATGGATAGGTGAGCCCGTTCTTGAGTTATAAAATTATAACGAAAAGTGGCGTTGATTTTTGTATATAGGTATACAGAAGAAGAAGAAAAAGACGTTTACTCCTAATAGTAAAAAATTGTGGATGGATCTTCTAGACTCAGTATGCAAGCATAGTGTAGGGAACCATTAAGCTATTCTGCGAATGCCAATATCCAGCAAATTATAAGAGAGGGATGAAGAGAGACTTATACTAATCTCTGTCTAATCACACATGGTGCGTAGAGAAATATTCATGACACGTTTTTATTTATCGTCATATTGTCGGAATTTTGTTACGGTATTTCGTTACGAAAAAAAAAGTTTTATTTAATCTGAAGAGACTGAATCGAGAGGTGTAAATGTCAAGTTTAAAAATACCTATTTTTTTGTTGTGCTGGAATAAGATACACATTTTTTTTAATGTAAATTAGGTACTGTTGTATTTTGAAAACATAATCCTAACTATTTTAAAAATACGAATAAGGAATCGAACCTGGGACCTCAAGACGTCAAGTCGTCAAGAGGCGATATCACAATATGTAGTACTACTATTTAAATAATGCGCTTCGGCTTTACACTTTTTACACTTCATACTTTTCTTTTTAAATTGGCTTCTCTAATCTAAATTTAAGCGAAATGATTATTGATGTAATAACAACTCTATATATCTATAGATATCTTTAAAATATTCGGATATATTCTTCTAATTTCAGATTTCCGAACCTTGACGAATATAGCCGAAAAGCATAATTTAAATAGTACTAATTACATATATGTGATATAAACTATGTACCTTCTACCTTCGGCTGATCTTAAGTGTTAGTTGTACCTCTGCCTACTTCCTCGCTTAAATCGGTATGAAGATACGCAGTTATTTCATGTGCCGTGTGTTTTCATGATCAGAAAATCCATCATTCGTTCGCCCGTTGAAGATACAATAAAAAAGAATGTCGGTCGTTCAAATTTCATCAGACCTTGTCACCGAAAATTACAATTACCTACTAAAAAGCTAATCGAAGTTTGGTTAGATGTCTCAACGGCAAGCGGTTACCGTCGCAGTGTATCCAGGCCACCGGGGCACGGCCAAGGCCTGGTCGGGGTCGCGACGTTGCACAAGCGCTCGACACAGACGGTAACAGTTGACCACATTTCTGTACAACTTTCAAACACCACCATCACTTACCATCAAAAAAAGAATCCATAACAATATGAAAGTGGAAAAAATCACAGATGAAAGATTGACAAAGCAGATATACAATGCGAATGTGGATGGATGTAGGTACCCGGGGAGACCAAGGCTGACATTTCACGATCAGATCACTGGGTTTTATCCGAGGGTGGTGTCAAGAGTCTCCGAAAAAGGCGTGTTTGTATGAAAATGGTTATGAATGTGAAGGAAGCAAGACAGGTTTGTCAGGATCGTGAGGTCTGGTACTCGATACTCTCTGCCTATCCCGTAAGGGATTTGGCGTGAAGATATGTATGTGTGTGTATGTATGCATGAAAAATACGAGTGTGTGTATGTATGCGCCATTTTAGTGCCAAAACGCTATACAGATTTGAACGAATTTTAGCATAGCAATAGGTAAGGCTTAGGTGAAGGACATAGGCTACATTGTATCCTATATCAATGGGTTAGCTTCAATGTACGGACATATCTTTTACCATTTATATGTATAGATGTGAAGGTCATACGATAAATGCTCAGTAATCATTATAATAGCGACAGTATCGGCCCTGACCGAACCTCGGCCGTGATCTGCTGGCCCACTTTAGATGTAACTCTGCGGTTGAAGAGGTAAACGCCGCCTGACAACCAGATAAGAGATATAGAATAGGTACTACGAAAGTAGCATATAAATCTGGTCTAGTTTTTGAAAAATAGACATCACGGTGATAGTGACTAATAATGGTTTCATCTTGCTTTCTTAAGTTGTGAATTTGAATGGATTTACACAATACATAACAATTATTATTGTGTACCGCACATATTTTGACAAAGTTTTATGAGACCACATCTGAATAATGATTTACCTTTCGAAAAAAGGACTATCAAACAAGTATTTGTTACTGGCATAGAAATCGCGTAACAAACATACAAAAAAACATGCCTACATGCATGTTTAAAAACATGTCGTGCGACGTCGAGATGTGACAGCCCTATCGACCGACCGCAAGTGGAAAATATTGCTGCAACATATCACCAGTATCTTCACGCCCATATCTCTTAGACAGGTAGATATTCAACCAGAACAACCACGGTTAGCCGAAGATACTTAGGTTCCAAAATGTGATTGGTGTTTAATCTATCGCCGACCGGGCACTCATCCAATCCGGGGCAAAGTTGCCGGAATTATAAAATTTCAAAAAATATTCGTGTTGCCACACTCGGGAATCGAACCCGAGCTCTCATGCTGAACCACTTCACCACAGAGGCGACATGTAGATGATTATGCTGTTCACAAACTAAACTTATTTTAGCTGCATGCTATCTTTTTCAAATCAAACAAAAACAAAAGAGATGGAATATTTTAGGCACATCACATTAGTCCGGACATGTCAAATTGTGAAGTTTTTATGCAACGTTTTCCGAGTTATAGATTAAGCGTCTTTAGAAGGGTGTTTCTCTGCTATTTGGAAACTCGTCCATACAAGACTGTCCCAAGCAAATTTTACTAAATCAAGACAGGGGACTGTTGTAACCATACAGGGGAATGTTTTTTATAAATAAAAACAACCATTTTGGTTAATTAAAGTAATCAAATATTCTTTATTTTTATTTGTCAGTCTTAAAATACGTATTTTTTTTTAATAAATCAACAGGATTAAAACAAATTTGTCTTATAGTGATTTTGCACTTTGACAAAATTAACTTCCTTTCCTAGACACTAAACTCAGTCTTTATAATAATAGAAAATAAACATAGAAACATAACTAGGTACCTTTAACTAATTATCACAAGTTCACAACTAATATTTTAGTTTGACATAATCAGAAAACTTAAGATTAGATACTACTTTTAAAATAATTTATTTAAATAACATTAATTGTACAACGCCGCAAAAAAATCATTCTCAATATTGTAATTTAGGAATAAATCTTTAAAGATCATTTCTCAGAAACCGGTACAGATATTGGAAAATAATAAATTAAACTTTTCCCTTTTAAGCTTAGATCAGGATTTGGTAACTTCTCCAGCATTTGGTCAAAACTAACATCGGAAATGTCATCTTCATCCATTTTGAACTTGTGACTCTAATTATCACAAATTTTCATAAAAGTTACTGTTAGTTCACCATCCTCATTATCAATTTGATTAATAGCAGCAGCATCACGACATTCCGTGTTTCTAACGTTAAACTTGACTAAAACGTAATCACTACTGTTGTATTGCTGTTGGTTGATTGTACTGATCCCTGCAAAATCAGCATTGAAAATTTCAGTTTCTGTAATTTAAATGTTATTGTCCGTCAAGTTTCTGCTTAACCTGATTTCGTCTTTGGATTTTCAGTCTGTGTAAACGTCCTCCAGATAAAGTTTCGTCAGTTGGTAGTTTATTACCCCCAGATTAAATAGCTCACACTCTGCTCCACAAGGGCAGCCTAAAGTTTTCATTATAAGCTTCTCAGTACCTTGCGGTAAACCCAAAAGGCACTGTGATATTTTACCATTAATCTGATGTGTTTTGACGACAGTACCATTAAAACTTTTCAAACTCTTAGCGTCTTTCTGAATATCTGGTAGTAGTGGTAGTTTAAAAAAAATGACGCGTACAAATACCACTTGTATGGCTCATGTGAATAAAGATTATTCTGATTCTTTAGTCGTATTAATTTTTTTTTATTTTTTTTTCATAATTTTATTATCATCATCAATCGTAAAAATTGTAATTGAAGGACATCCTTGTTGCACAGAATCAATAAAATATTCCAAACTATCAATGTCACCTCCAGTAGCAACAATGGCATCCTCAGTTCTTTTACACGTAGCGTCAACACCACCTACGGCACCCCTTCCGTGGCCGCTCTCAGAAAAGTTCCAGGTAAACTTTAGTATATTTGGAACCTCTACGTTCGGCTACACGTTTTTGTTCTAATATTTCTTCTCTTGTTTTGGGTGGTTTCTTTTTCGGTGGCATTTTGGGAGAACACATATAGAAGAGACAATGCTGTTAATAATCTAAGATGAGCAAACACGAAAGACTTAACAAATCTAAGCAAAAAGCGCCCCCGCCCTTGGTATGAACAGTCCCCTGTGATATGTATAGTCCACTGTACTATAAAAATGACAGGGGACTATTCGCCAGAGGACTGGCATTTTTACATAAATATTCAATAAAATAAAATCATTTAAATATATCAGATTAACGAAATAGATGTGGCTAAATACTTGATAATCACTCATTTTAAACAAATTGTTATTATTAAAACTTTTAAAATAGCTTCAAAAAGACTTACCAGTGGACTGTTTACGCTTACGGTTTAGACACGTGGTTCTTATGAAGAGGTAGTCTTAGCACTAAAAAAATGGCGACTGCCCGCTTAGCTACACAAACGAACGAACTCCATACCGGTTGCGTTCCGTTTCACAATCTAAACGATTCGGATCAAATCTAAATTTGACTTTAGCGTGGTTTTCAAATTTTAACAGGAGACTGTTTTAATAATTTGAGGACAGGATTCGCACATAGATATTTTGATTAAATTTCTATTGTAAAAATATAATAGTGATATAAAAAGATGCTTAGTGTATTTATTATGTATTTGTATATTTTTTATTAAGTTATCAAAGCCAAAAAAATAAATATTTGGAACAAGACTTGTAATTCTGGAAAAGGGACGCACCAGAGGACTGTGTTTTGAGGTGTTTGAAGTGCATTAATTTAAATATTACGAATTACAATTCTAAGATAAGCGGTGCTATCCCAAGAATACACAATACTTTGTCGTTATTGATACAAAAAAACTGAGAAATATTAAGATTTATTTACAAAAATAGCTTGGGACAGCGATTTTCCATTTAGTGGAGAATTGCCCAGACATAACCCGACAGTATTAACAGTGTTTTTTCTCTTTCTGTCTCCTTTAGTTAAAAGAAGATAGCGATAACTTAAAATTAGAGTAGTGAGTAGTGCTCTTAAAAATTGTAATTCTGCTAAGCACTGACTAGTAATGATTTTATGAACCGTATTTGTTCGTATGTAGCTAATTTTCATTCTGTTCCATATTTGTATTGTGGTAGCAATGTCCTACAACGTCTCGCGTTGGCTAGTGTCCCTCTCTAGATTTTCCTTCCATCAAACTGTCAATGCTCACTGTTGTTGTTTTCCGGTTTGAAACCATAGGGTAGCCAGTCAACTTAAATGTGATGCTGATAGTTCTTATTCAAATGAGTTCAATGTTTTTGGAGCTTATTCAAAGGAAAAAAAAGTTGAGAGGTGTCAAGGGATACCCGGATGGAACGAAGTTCTCTCTCTCTCTCTTTCTTATAGAGACGCGCACGCCGCACAGCTTACAGCAAAAAGTGTCGTGGACAACTTTTCGTGAGATTTTTTTCCGTCTAGCCCCCTTTCACAACGCGCAATAAAGAACTTCGTCCCAAAACTTCGTTTCAATAAAAAATAACAATCAAATGTTGCCTTTTCACAACATTAAGTAGGTATAGAAATCGCAGCCTTGTAACAGTTCACCCACGTTATTATAGCACAGTGTGGGCCTAGCATTACGAGCCGACTTTTGAAAAAATATCTGCGTTTACAATTATTATAACAAGGCGTTAAAGTATTACGTACAGAATTCCTTACGTACTACGGAGAAAAGAGTTAAAAACTTAACCCGTGTTAAGTTAAAACTGCGACCATCTTAAGTGCGTCCATACGTCTTTAGCTTCGTGCATCAACCTCTACATAATAATATTTATTATTTTTCCGCAACACAATATAATTTTTTCCGTGGACGAAAAATAAATAAATATCTCTGGACAAGTTACACAAATTGAATCTAACCCCATAGTAAACAAATTATATGCTTGTGTTATGGGTGTTAGTCAACGATACCAACACATACATAGAAATACTTAAATAGATAACCAGAATAAATTTAATAAGCACCCAGACCCGGAAATGCAGACATCTAAAAGTTCATTACACAAATGCCTGTCCCCGTCGGGAATCGAAACCGAGCCTCGCGGTAAGTCGGTGTAGTAAGGCGTGTCTGCTAGCCACTCGACTAACGAGGCGACTAAAGTGAACTCTCTCTTGTAGATAATATGTCCGTTTAAACGTTTACCAAAACCTTTTATTTCCAAGCTATAAGAACCACACAGATGGAACTTGGTTAGTAGGTGTCTTCTATAAACCGCAACAAGGTTTCCTAAAATTAAAAAAAGCATCTTTATGCCTACATCCTCGAATCCTATAGGCAGAGGCACACCACCAGGGCAACCTCGACAAGCCAAAGACACTAATCCTCATAATGTGATAGGTGGCAAGCCTATCGCCTAATAGAAAACAGGGCAACCAATCAATCAATCTCAAGGCCTAACAATCCGGCCTCAGGTTGGCAACGCACCATTACCACCATTGGTGTCTCTAGGTAGCGTGATTTTCTTACCATCAGAAAATCTGTCTGCATTTTTGCCTTCCAATGTCATACAAAAAGGGCACATATCAAATCCCGAGCAACATTGTTACTATACTACAAAATTGGAAAAACCACATTTTCTTTTTGTTGACCTCATGAAGTCAAGTCCAACTCCTGGACCGCTAGACCACAGAAGCGATAAGAAAAAGAAGGTGGGGCCCCCCATCCATAATAACTGAAGCTAAAAAAATCCAAACATGGGTAGATGAAACTACCTTTATAAAATACTCTACCTTGCTGCGGATAACAATTGTATTTCTTTGTATTGTATTAAGTCAGGGGGTCGTGTTTTTTTTATATTTTCACAAGGAAGACAAAGACTTAGCATTGCAACAGCCTACAATTATTGTAGAATGGGTCAAGGATGTGGGGTTTTTAAATAGACGGATTTCCTGATCTTAAGAAACACAAATCAGTTGTTGATAACAAAGATGCCAAACAGAGGTTGGGATGGTGTATGAGTAAAGCCTCGTGTTGCTCTGGCTCGACTGTGTATGGTAGACCATCAGCTCCTTCCTCCCTGGCAGCTCGTAATAGCATGGGTCTAAGATCCGACTCCAAGTCGACTTTCAGTGAAAGGTATTTATAACAAACTAGCCGACCGGGCGAACTTCGTACAACCTGACATTGACAGCTACTAACAGTTTGCACGTGAAAAATATTTTTATCGAATTTCCTATTTTCCTTGCAACTTTCGCGGTTTGTACATACATATCTTCACGCCAAGTCCCTTACGGGGTAGGCAGAGAGTATCGAGTGCCAGACTTCACGATCCTGACAAACCTGCCTTGCTTTCTTCACATTTATTACCCTTTTCATACAAACACGCCGGTTTCGGAGACTCCGAAATATCCGTGGTTTGAGTCATCATTAAAGTTTTTTTAAAGTAAACAATATTAAAAAAAACAATTGATTTAGTCATTCGTTATTGAGCTTAGCATCACAATAATTGAAAATTGTTTTAAATTTATTATATATAGATTTAGTATAACAGAAAATGCTTAAAAAATAGGTCTGGCCATTTTACGCCATCGTGGAATTTATTAACGGCCGCAACGTTTCCTAATCGTTACTATTTTAGGACCTTAAAGAAAAGAGCTTGTTCTTTTTTAAAAGGACGGCAACGCAACTGTAAGACCCTTAGCGTCACAGCTGCTCGTCGGTGGCGAAAGTCACTTTCCATCAGGTGAACCGCCTGGTTTAGCTTCCTAACCTACAATAACAGGTATGCAAAAAAAACCGGTCATATTTTAAAACTTTTTCAAAAAACATTTTAATAAGACTTTTATTTTGTTTTTCCAATTTCCCTGCAATTTCTCTATTTTTTCTTTCCATATGATCCTTCATCGTAAAATAAATATCACAATAAAAAAAGAATTCTTAAAATGGGGATTCATTTTTGTATATTATATACATAATTACAACATCAAGATAAGAAATCGATTACACTGACTAGCAGTAAGTGTTAGACGTACATACACATTTATTACATATTTATATTCAATCCTAAATAGGGTAACCCGGTAAACGAGGCGGTCATCAATATGTATATTAATACTTGATGCCAAAACTTGGACCCCTTTTTACGAAAATTGAGCGGACGCAGGAGCATAAAATTTTGCACACTTATAGTTTATGTGTAGGAGAAGTGCAGAACGCTAATATTTTTTCAATAATAATGCTTATAAAGTACATAATATTAATAAATATAACATTACCCACACTACCATGCATTTGACACACACAAACAAATATATTGATGTTGACGATAAAAAATCACAGATGGCGCACTAAAAAGTTTGGAAACACAGTAGCTAAGAAATAAAGATGGCGTTCTTATCAACAAGATAATAAAATTTATTATGGTCGAATTTCAACCAATGAGCGACTACTTACTTGTATACTTAATTATATGGCTTACAGGGAAGATTGTAAGTCGAAGGTTATATCCGATTTTAATCGTAAGTAGCTTTGCAAAACTTCCTCCTTACCTTCTCAACAATAAGGTCTAAAGGGCGATCACGCGTTTCGATCGGTATTTTGAAGTAACAAATAGCCTTAAACTTTTTAGCCTAGTATGGTGTAGGCAGCTGAAGACCCCATCGACCGCTAGCGGAACACAGATATAATTTATTGCTTGTTGATCCGGGCTCCTTTGCAAAATAGACCACCTGCCTTCCGCCATGTAGCTCGCAAAAGGCGAGCACAGGTTACTGTCACTAACACCGTGACATCTGATTTGGTGGTAGAGTTTCGCAGCGACTCGCCAGCACTGGTACTACCACCTTATCTATTCCTGCCGCATAACGTCAGTGCTTGCCGTTGACATGTTCCGGTTCGGATGGTAAGGTAGCCTGTAAATTTACTTTTTCTTGAGGTATAACATCTCGGTCTCAGGTTGGCAACGCACCATTACCAGGTAATAAGTTATTTGCTCCAAATGTCCCATCCCACGGTAATGTATATTATGTATTACAATATTTCCATGCCCATACAGAGTGCGACATGACAGACTTAACATCGTATAGTACATTTCAAAGCGAGATTGCGTGGAATCATGGTATTTGCTTTTCGCCTTTGGCGATTGTGCAAATATGTCAGTGGAATCGTACAATATGAAGAAAAAAATATCACAAAAAACATACCGTATAAAGAAGATTTAAAACTACTTGCACCGGATAAAACCTTGCTCCTGTACGGGATCATAACATAATACATGCCGAAAATGAAGAATTAGCAGCTGTGCCCAATACAATCGGCAAAAGCAATGCCCATTTCGATTTGAAAGATCTTCGCAGACAAAAGAGCATACCTGAGTCAACCTAAAAAAAGCGTCTGGTAGATCGTGGCAGATATCACTGGAGTGACGTGGTGCTAAGCGATCTCTGTGAGAAAGTTGCAAAAATAGAAAAAGAGGTCATTCTCTTGTTTCAGACGGCTAAACTCTCTTTGAATTGCAAAGCCAAAGCCGTTAGTTATTGGTTACACACCCATATTACGATGTACGTGGCAAGCCTACGTCCAACATACCTATCCAATATAAGGTAGTAATGTTTTTATTAGAAAACTTAAAAAAAATATTGCAGGACCTGAGGATCGAACCTGGGACCCCATGAAGTTAAAAGCCCAACACCAAACCGCTCGACCGATTATTTTCAATGACTATAATACCTGTATTACCAACACTTAAGTGTTAGACCAATTTCTGCTACTTTCCAGACATTTATTTATTGATAAAAATTCCAGTTTGTTGTGATATTACCTTTGTTGGAAGGCGTATTTACTTCCGTCTAGATTCTAGAAGCTCTACAAAAACAGCCATAATCATCTTAGGAATACTCAATCACAAGGAAACCCTCCGAGAAATGTAAGTTATAAAAACACCCCAAAATTCTTTTGGCACCCGTCTCAAATTCAAACACAAAAAATATCATCCATCTTGTTTTTCGACGTAAGTGTGAGTGAGAAATCTAACTTTTATAATAGAGACTCCATCATTACCTGTACCGATTTGGGACATAAAAATAGGAAATACTTGTACTTAAATTTTTTTTATTATTAGTCATAACTATTCTACCCGCGACTTGGTCGGGGTAAAATAGTAATGATTGTCATGCAAACTTTCATCATCTATTATTTTCCTTTGTAGGACGATTTTTTTTTAAAACAACCTATCTTTGAACTTTGATTTTTAGCTATGAGCACATTACATTTTATCACAATCGGTTCAGCGGTTTAGCCGTGAAAGAGCAACAGACAGACTACCGCATTTATAACGATAGTAAGTACAGTAATGAACTGGAATACTGTTTATGAAAAGATGAAAGTACTGGATTACTCGCTCGTATTCCATTTAAACTCCTGGATAGTTTGTCATGATGACAATGTATGAGTTACATTAATCCAAACTAATATGCGGCAGTCTTTCTGTAATATTTTCAGGGATAAACTGCTGGGGCGATTTTAGTGAAATTTTATGTGCTTTTCCAAAAAATAATCAGAAAGGACACA
>NJDD01002001.1:14960-34777 GCA_002245505.1 Calephelis nemesis | reverse complement strand
ATACTCAATATTATTGGTAAAGAGTTCTATTTTCAAAATTTAAACTTATTTTTTTAATATAATGCTTTTAAGTTGCCAGTACTAAAAACTTTCAGTTTGGCCCTCGTATGCACCTAAATTAATACTGCCGCCACAGAATATGCACGTCTAAAAACACTAAAGTACTACTGCCGCCATCTAATTACAATATTAGTTAAGTTACATATGCATGCAAGTAAAATTCAATCTTAAAAGTCAATGTGTAGGTTCATACTGGGCTTTTCTTTTCTTTTTCATAAGCATTGCTAAACTAAGGGCCTGTCAACATCGAATCGTAAAAAATACAAAGGACGACGACGCATCGTCCACATCAGCACGTCACGACGTCGTCAGCGAGGAACGGTGTGGTGTCGCGACGTGGTACGTCGCCATAACGTGCAAATCTACGATACGATAGGTATTGCGAGAATGCAAGTCACAATGCCGCAACGATTCACGTGCCTTGCTAAATTCCAGTACATTCTTCGCCTAGAGAAATAGCAGCCTTGTTCTAGACATGAAAGGCATGATACGTGCTCTCGGACATCCTACTAATATTATAAATGCGAAAGTATGTAAGGATGTGTGTGTGTTTGTTTCTCTTTCATGCTCGAATGGCTGAAAGGATTTGTCTGAAATTTGGAACATAGATAGATTGTGACCTGGATTAACATAAAGGTTACTTTAATCCCGATCGCCCAACAGGTTCCTGCGAAAATGCCGGCGAAGCCGCAGGTAACAGCTAGCCATTCATAATTTATTCACAACTAATAGCTAAGAAAATATCATTAACTAATGAGTTAATGTAGTTGCGTGAACCCGTCGAAGTCAGACGCACTGTTCAACGGGGACTTTGACGTACCATGCAATAACGTACCGTGCCGGGGCGCATCGGCGTGAATTTTTCTGCGGCGGATTTCCACAAGGCATCCTGTGCGCATTGCATGCAGCATACAGTGACCAAAGATCACAATATCATTATTAAGAATAGAGCACTAATGGCATTTTTAAGATAAAGTTTCGTATTACAAATATTAGAGGCACCACTTTCCATACTTGGCGTTTATAACGTCGAGTCTTCTCTTTATTTTTTTCTCTACTCTTTGGCATTGAGTAACAAAAGTCCGCCGATGCGATGCGGTCCGGCCCGTCTCATTGTGCTTTGCAATGCGATGCGCTCCGACCCGACACGCTCCGTCCCGCTTAGATGTGCGCTTTCCTTTACCCGTTGCCTTGTGGGATTCCGGAACTCGACCAGAGAAATATCAGTGTCGTCGACATGGGCCGCATGACATATATTCAGTTTTCGGTAATGTTAAAGAGACATAAAGAGAGGCTGGAAAAAAGAATACGAAACGACAATACTTGGTACCGTGCACTAACACGACTCGGCACCACCAACACGACGTGGAGATGTGGATAAGTCGTCAGGGTGTCAAGAATATATATAAACTGTTGTCAACTTGATTTCAGGCTACGGGTAATATTATTTCTTGTGTTTGTTCCACCAACAATCAAACAAACTCGAATCATCACCTCAGACGACCGCTACAACTGCAAAACTTTGTATCTACTAACCTATTCCTTTTGCCATATTGTCAGTGGCCTATTTTGTTGTGTTCAATGCAGGAGAATGAGGTGGCAAATGGTAAACTTTCATCTGAGGCCATAAGATAACAACACACCTATAGAATACCTATCTTATATATTCTAATATCATCTCAAATCTGATAATTCATACCATCAAAAAGTATGCTGTTTGTCTTCTGAAATCTACCTATTTATCTATCTTAATCTACTACTTTGCTTGCATGGGAAACCTGAGCCTGCAGGAATTCTAGGATTTGTTTTCTATCTTCCACTATTAATATGGACTAACAGAAAGACATAAGAAGGTTTAGGATTCAGTATCTAAAAAATTTGTATAAAACAATAGTATTCTGAAGTAACGAACAGGGACTTTTATTTTATTTATATGATGACAGTAACATACCTTACCTATATTATTTATAAAACATAAAATTGAATCCCTATTTCCTTGGTCATCACATCATGTCCGAACAGTTGGACAAATTATGGTAATTATATTTTGTTGTGTTAGTTATTGCCAGAAGAAAGTTCGATAGAAGAAAGACGATATAAAGTGAAAAAAAACTCTATACTTCTTATCGTCGGAGCTTGGTGGAATTCCATTCTTAATGTAATTTATTTAAAAACACTTGTACTTTCCACAATATATTTTATTATTTTTTATTTTTAGTATTTAGCCAACCGGTTTCGCTATACAAGCATCATCAGGGCTATATAACAACTGAAGTTTTGTTAAAAATAATACGGTCTAATTGTCACCTTCAAAAATGACGGTATTTAAATAAAAACATACTGAGTGATGACATTAGTAAACAAATTTGAATTAACTGGGTTGACATGTTAGATTTTTACCCCAATAATGGGGAAATTTTCCCTTAACTAAGTACTAATAATGATATTTATTAAACTAAATTCCACTATTAATAAATGTTTGAAAAATGTAAATCAAATTAAAAATTAATTATTCTAATAATGGTAAAATAAAATCAATAAATCAAACTACTTTGGTAAAAACCACATTGTACAACAAAAAACATCTCGAAATACCGAAAATTACAAATGATGTCAAAAAAATAATAATAATAATAAATGTCAAATTAAAACGTTATACATTACAAAATTCAATAGAAATATAAAATAATTATAATAAAATAAAAGGAAATGTCAAATGATTACGCTAAATAAAACTATGTCAAAAAAAATGGCTGTCAAAATTAATTATTTACTCCTAAGAATGCTATAGATATCTATTTATTTATTAAAAATTATTTGTGTATAAAAATCTATTCATTAAAAAACATGTTAAGCAGTGGAGAACTATTAAAATCTACCTGATCATTTAATAATTTGGGGTCCCTTTTCCTTCTATTAATTTCTATTAGTATTTGTAAAAAAACATCATCATTTGTTTCAAACAAATGCTGAAGACCAAGGTTTATCACATTTTAGAAATAGTAAGAAACTACATGTGCCTAACCAAAAACTCAATATTTGCAAAACTAATATATATTGCATGTCGATTCGTATATACAACCAGATTCCTGACAATCTTAAATCACTGCCATTAAAAAGATTTCATAAGAAGTTATTTGACTTGTTGTTAGATAAGACATATTATAGTGTTAAAGACTTTCTTGCAGACAAGCTTAAATAATATAAATTTTGTAATAATAATAATTTATTATAATTTCAGAAAGCGGGCTATGTTTTGGAAACTATGGTACTACAAGGACGATAGATTATACTACTGGCTGCCAAGGGAGTTTGTTTCGCCGTTTCTTCTCCCGACTGGCTAGGTTTGGAAACGGTGGTAGTTTACGGTAGACAGGGCTAAATTTATTATCATTTTAAAATTATTTGTATGTTATAACTCAATTTATAATAAGAATAAAACTATTTGTTCGTATGAATATTAAAACGTTGTGTATATAGTTAGTTATTTTATACTTATAAAAATATTAAATTATTTGCACACCACAATGTGGTAGAATATGTTGGAAAGCTTAAATAATTTTGTAACAACTTCAACACGCATATTCCGCAAATAAATATATTTTCTTTCTTTCTTTTTCTTTCTTTCTTTCTTCTAAAGCCTCTAAGGAATTGAGTTTCTAAGGAGTTGAGTAACTTGAAAGCCCTTCATTTTTTTACTTTCAAGGCTACAGTACAGCGACACATCTTTGACATCTATACTCTATAGTGTCTAGATTCCACAATTGTCTTACCATTAGGAGACGCATCTGTTTGCGGACTTAGTACATAAAAAAATATACGAAGACCTTAAGGCCCCATGCTTAGTCAGTCAGAAGAGCCAATCACGGCACTCCCCCGTTCCATGATTACTATGAAATATTGCACTCTAAAGTAAACGTCATAAGCGACAAATCACTATTTTTGACACTATAAAAGTAATTTGAAAAAAAGTATAAAAACTGAAACACTTATCTTTTAGGTATAGTACTTATCTATGATTATGTTAAATCTGGTATCGATATTTTCATAATTGAAGTAGACAGTTGGGTTTTGCTCTCAAAAAAGGGTTTACTTTTCGATTTTTTTCTATCAAGCAAAGTGAAATGAATCGTGTTTTGGAAACACTAGTCTTATAAAGCATATTAATGTTAATCTTGTGTATTTTTGTCACCAAGATCCATGATTTCTTTGAATGAAAAAAGCATTATACTGCTGACGTATTTTAGCATACATGGACCCTTAATAGTACTTCATACAGACATCCACATGTTGAAAACATAAATATTAGCGCTCATCAGAAATTAAACCCAAGCCTCACTGTTGTTTGACAGCATTAACTAGTCCCAACTTATGAGTATAGCAATTCAATAATCCTTCACTTCAGAAGTTTACAGTGTTTTTATTGCGAAGAGTGAAATACAAAATTAAAAATTCATGGTGTGCCCCAACTACTCACATGTGACTGTGCTAATTTATTTATTTAGCATGCTCATAGGAGGAATCATACAGAATTAGCAGCATTTGTCCCTTAACTAAATATATTTTATTATTATCCTAAGCTAGCAGACCGTCCTGGCTTCATATGGGTGGACAAATTTCTAATGCTTCATAGAAATAACATAGCCTATGTTCATCAGATTCAGAGATAATGTCTACTTCATTTGATAAATGATTCAAATCAGTCCAGCAGTTTCAGAGCCTATTCAAGACAAACAAACAATCAAATGTTTCACAAAATCAGGCACCAAGTAAAACCATGGTCGACTTCTGATCCAACACTTTATATTTACAAGTTTCATTACATAACATAGGTATCAGAAGTAGTGCTGATAGCAGAAATAAGATTTAAGGACTGTGTGTTTGTGTATACTGGTACTGGTTTTAGGCTTATCATTGTTATTTTGGAAAGTAGGATTAAAGTTATGTTGATATAATAGTCCGTATCATATTGCAATAAAGACTTAAATACCAGGTTCAACTACTTTAGAGGACTTTACTCCATGTTTATTACTAAGACTGGAGATGTCATTTAGCAGTCTCTAGTTGGCAATATAGTAGTAGTATGTTTCCCCGTGTTGGTCCGGTCTTCTTTGTAGAATAGACCATCTGCCTTTCTGCCAGGCAGCTCGTAAAAGGCGAGCAAAGGCTCACCATCACTAACACCGTGAATTCTGACTAGGTGGTAGAGTTTAGCAGCGACTCGCCCGGATTGGTACCACCGCCTTACCTATTCCTGCCGCCATAACGTCATGACGTGTTCCGGTTCGGAGGGTAAGGTAGCCGGTAAACTTACTTTACCGAGGCCTAACATTAAAGGCCTAACATCCCCAGGCCCCTGGTTAACAAAAAAAAATTAACATCTGTATCTTGCTTGTACTTCTAACCATCAATTTTTATGATATTGGAAGGCAAACAAGCAGACAGATTTCTTGATGGTGAGAAATTCGCAAAGGATAGAGACACCAAAGGTGGTAATGGTATGTTGCCAACCTGAATCTGGGATGTTAGGCCTCGATCAAAATTAAACTTTACCTGCTACCTTACCCTCCAAACCGGAACACATCATTACCTTATGGCGGCAGGAACAGGTAAGGTGGTGGTACCAATCCGGGTGAGTTGCTGTGAAACCCTACCAGCTAGTTAGATGTTACGATGTTAGTGACGGTAAGCCTATGCTCGCCAGTTACAAACTGCCTAGCAGAAGGCAGCTGGTCTATTCTACAAAGGAGCCCGGACCAATACGTAGAAATAATGTCTCCTTGTTATCTTTTCTATTTCCATCAATCCATGGTCGGTAGACTTACTAACGCAAAAGTCTTAGCATCCAAAACTGAACATGTAACAGGCGAAATGGGTGACCAACAACACCTCTTGTAGTAGAGTGCTGTACAGCAACTTGCACAGATAGGGATCCACCGCTATACTTATTCCTGCCGCCATAATGACTAAGTCAAGTTCCCCTCCCGAGGGTATAGTAACCAGTAGACATGCAAAATTGGCCTAACAACCAGGCCACAGGGCAGTAACGCACATATACCAGAGTTTATTTCTTACCCTCAGGGGAGTCGAATGCTTGTTTTCTGTTTCTTGCCATAAAAAAAACCTCAAATTTATATACGTTTTCAGCATGTATGGTGTGTGTGTGTGTGTTTCAGATCTATATGTTCTTGTTCGATAAATGTAGAATAATTATTATTAATAAAAAAATACCAAACTTGTCTATAGTGAGACAAGTCTAATGGCGATTGCATAGTGGTTTAATGTCGGTAGGCGTAACATTACGCCTGTCATCCGTATTCACATGGACCTGAATTTAGTACTACAACTACAATAAAATTTCACTACCAAACTAATGATTAGAAGCCACAGCTATTTATAATACCGATTTAATACGCGGAATAATTATAATCCCTGAAAGAAGCCTACCGTGTCATATGTCATGGCTATAAAAAACAGACAAACCTATAGTTTTGTTCATAGTCCCAATAATCTTTGTAGCCCCTGTGCCAACGCGGGCCTCCGCGGGAGTAGGGCCTTCGTGAGCCGCCTTGGCTCATGCTTGCTGCGCCATACCACCTTGTATTGATCTGCGCCGTCGCCACGGGCACCAACGCCCGCCTGTTTACACCTGATCCCCACCACAAAACCACAAATCCACTGCACTGCGACACTGTCACTGCACTTTATATCCACAAATTACAATTATTAAGACCCCAGCGGAGCCCTACGTTATTGTTTTGGAGACGACTGCAATGTCACGAAGCTCGCGCGAACTGAGCCAAGCGCACCAACTTCTCAGATAAAGGAAGCGCGCTCTAGTGAGCACTTCCGTGTATTTTAAAATGACCGCCAAATCGATGCGAACAAAATGAGCTTAATTTATTTAAATACTCACGAAGAAGATGAATATTCTAGAATAAAATAAAAGTAATAACGTGTAAAATATTGCTTTCCGTCAAATATAATTTTCACGGCACTTGGGTAATATTATCTTCATACGAGTATTGATTTTGTATGAGAGGCACAAGTGTTCAGTTTTATATTTTATTTCACAAAAAGAACGTTTGTAGTATTACAAAAAAGGCAGGGCAATGTTATCTCACTCGCAGATAGTACGTCACCGTTCACATAATTAATATGAATCAGAATTTAATCACTACACACAGTTGCCTAACACTATGCACAAACAAATCGTTGTTATACAATCTCGAAATTTAGTAACAACAGGATATATTTACAAAATAATGTTTTTAAACTATAAATATGAAGTAATTAGCGAGAAATTAAAACAGAAACGAAACGCATACGCGCCCCATCCAACACTACATAACTTCACAATAATTCACAAAGCCAGTTGTCGAGCACCTATACATTTTATAAACTTATAGTGATTAAATAATAAAGCGCTTACAACGCTACTAAAAAGATCTACAGCATACAGGTATAAAAATACAGAACGAACACGACAGCGCTACAGCAACGTATAAGATCATCTCACCCCGCCTATTGTTATTATAATGCAGCCAACATTACGCACAAAGTGTGAAGTGAATATAGCTGCAATTCAATGACATATTTTCGCTTTCTCTTTTTCCCAAGTGAATAAAACAGAAATAGAAATAACTCGTAATACGCTACGTAAATTTTGTTACAGTCAAAGCGTTCACCCATGACTTATCTTAAAGTGTCTGACTTTTATCGACAAGTACTTACCTACTAACTATCTTCTCATTATTAGTAGTGATTAATTATTTAATTATATTTTTTACCTATTAGTCTCAATTGGATCAAATATACTTAAAATTATTGTCCTAATTAAAATTATAAATAAGTTTAGTAATATTTTTTTAAATCAGGTGTTACTTCATGAAAATCCATAATAACAGATGTAGAATAGGTCTTTATTTTGCTGTGTTGTGGTCAAGGTGTTAGGCCAATTGAACAATTCTATCGGATACTCTTCAATCGAGACCAGGGGGGTGATTATGTATCTCAGTTGTCAACTCAAACTGCAAAAGTGTACATCAAATGACGTCGTTTGTGTTTGCTATCTCTACTGTATTTCTGTTGGTCACTGGAGATAGCAAATATGAAACACGTCATTTGACAGCTATTTGATGTACACTTTTCCATTTTGATTGGCAACTGAGTTACATAATCAGCCCCAAGGTCTTGTTAGTATTTGCTTACCTCTATCGAGCTACTTAGCTAGAAGGCACGTGGTCCCAGACCCAGATCGACACGGGAAAGTTATCAAATTTCAGCTATTTTCACTACTTTGCAAAATGATCGGACCATAGACGGGGCAGAAGAAAAGGTACTTTGTCGACCAGTTAGTGGATGCTATTTAAATTATTTATTAGTGAAGGAGGAAGGAATTTCCATCCTAATCTAAATAATGTTTTGTTTCGGTGCATCGTGAAAAACCGAATATACATACTGTTTTTTAAATAATCCGAGCTACTTCAAGAGCAAGGCTTTATAAACCTACGACTTATCGCACAAAATAGAACGTTCTGAAGTCAGCTTAATTTACAGTTCAGTGCTGGTTTTGGCACCTGCTGCTCCTCAGGTGACATTTCAATAGGTACCACTTAATTTTACAAAAAGTAAAGGAGCTCACACTGTTTATAACGAACATTGGTGGGCACATCAGGTCCACTATCCTCACGTGATTTAGCGAGATTCCTTTCAAATACAATTTAATCTTAAACCTTTTTACTTGGTCTTTTTTTTTCAAAAAATCTACCTCATACAAGTATTTGGAATTACTCCAATACGTAGACAATGAGACACTGAGACGCCAAGTGCGCGATTACTTGAGTGAATTGTTTAATAGGTAACAATTACTGGATTGGCCGAGGCGTACATACCCTGTCTGTCATGATTAGCATACTAAACCCGTTAGAATTTGATTTATGAAGGGACATTAAAAAAGCTCGTTTCGAAATAGTAATATTGTTTACGAATAAAGAAGTGAATAGTGTTACATAGTTACGTAAAAAAAGGTTTTTCAAGAATAACTCAAAAAGCCAGTATTTTATCAAAAATGAGTTAAATATATGTATATCAATACATATTATAAAACAAAGTCCCCCAGCACGTCTGTCTGTTCGCGATTTACTCGAAAAGTACTGAACGGATTTTCATTCGGTTTTCAACAAAAGATAGAACAATTCTTGAGGAAGGTTTAAGTTTATAGTAAGTTTATGTTTTGTACAAACCAACGATATTAATAGGATACTTTTTTATTTACTTAAATACGAGCGAAGCTGTAGGTAACAACTAATTCGTTATAAATTCAATTGCCGACATAGTTAGGCATTTGTGTTAGTAACGAAGATGTCTATGCTTCTGGGTCAGAGTATTTACCTAATAAGTATATTTCTTACGGTATGTGATTACATCTATTAGAATTCTAAAGTATTGGTTTAACTCATAACACAAATACTTAATTTTGTCATTTTGGGAGTGAGATGAATTTGTCTAATTCGATCGGAAATATTTTTTAAACATGACTTTTTGTTATAATATTCACATGTTTATTAAATCAATTATAACACACATTCTGTAAATGCTTTTGTGCGATGATATTAATATGTGATTTTTGTAGAGATTTTTCAGTTTGTCAGCAACATACGACATTTTTTTCTTCATCAGACGACAGCGCACCGACACAATCCGCATACAGCCACACGCGTACTCTCTGCAACGCTATTTTCATGATGACACAATAAGGCACTTTCACTTCGTTGTTGCCAAAGACTACAATACTCTAGTTGTTGCTATTTCGTAAGTTCGTTCCTCCTGAATATATATTTATTCGATTTCCTACAGAAGAAATAAAAAAAAAATGCACATTCCAATACCTAGCCCTTTTAGAAAAGCTAAGCAGTCGATTCTAAAGTTTAAATAGCTAATGCCTGCAGCTTCAGGTACTTTGTATAAGCACACGTAGTTTTTTTTTTTGAGTAGAGTTATATGTTTATCTAAAACTGTGTCAGGGAAATTCGTTTCATCTAGTCCCTATATCAAAGGCTGTTCATCAATTACGAAGTTTTTGGGATAAAGGCCCTTTCTCACTTTTAGCAAGATTTTATGAGATAGCAATTATCAATCCCAACTCACCACTACTTTAAGTTTACTTTAAGTTTTTGCAAGAAATTATTGCTATTTATAAAACAGCAGGGGCGCGTTCCGGTTTCGCACGGGTGAACTTTTTTTTTCTAGTGATAAAAATAACTTAAGTTAATCGAGGATAATGTACCATTTTAATAGTACAATAATTTTGGAGCCTATTTAATGCAAACAAACAATAAAATTGATCCTCTTTACAGTTTAAGCAGTATACCACTGTTTTTTTTAGGAAATATCCTATATTGTGGCATTAATGTACTTTCCTCGTGTTGGTCCGGGCTTCTTTGCAGAATAGACCATCTGCCTCCCAGCCAGGCAGCTCGTAAGAGGTGGGCATAGGTTTACCGTCACTAACACCGTGATATATGACTAAGTGGTAGTTTCGCAGCGACTCATCCGGATTGGTACCACCGCCTTACTTATTCCTGCCGCCATAACGTCATGACGTGTTCCGATTCAGAGGGTAAGGTAGCCGGTAAACTTACTTTTGCTCGAGGCCTAACACCCCGGCCTCAGGTTGGCAACCCACCAGTGCAACCTTTCGTGTCTCTAGGCGGCGCGAATTTCTTACCATCAGGAAATCCGTCTGCTTGCTTGCCTTCCAATATCATAAAAAAAGTCTTTTTTACATGAAAATAATAGTGCCACAGAAAATCGGTGGTGTAACGATCGCCAACCACATTCCTTCAGATCAGAGACTTATGCCCATTTCCTAAATTCAAGAAACGAGTCGTTTTGGTTACAAATGGCAGTTGTTTGTTCCAATACTAAAACATCTAACTACGGTTGCTCGTTTTTGAGAGTTAAGTATCTTCACGTCTAATATAACAGAATGGGTAGGTAGATGCACAACCAGGGCACCTACAACTAACCGAAGACACTAGGTCCCACAATGTGTTAGGTGGCAAGCCAATCGCCAATCGGGCACATATTCCGGGAAACATCAATTTTATTAGAAAATTTAAAATATACATTTTCTAATTTTTTGATGCCCGACCCGGGGATCTAACCCGTGACCTCAAGAAGTCATGTCCGGCGCCGGACCGCTAGACCACGGAGTCGATAACCCTCTCAAATCTTAAAAAAATATGAATAACGCTTCGTTACTTTTGAGCGAACTACGAATAGTTAAACTTTTGGAATACGTTTCGTTAATTATAGAAACCGGTCATATTTGTGTATAATCTTACTTTAATTCCAAGCTTACATTGTGGCTAAGGACTAAGCTATTCATGATGCCAAATTACGCAAATTGATCTAGCCTCAAGTAAATTATATGCTTGTGATACAGCCTATACGTGTTAGCCCACGTTACATATACATAGAAACTTAGTACCAGCATAAATATAGTAAACACCCAGAACCATTTTTGCCCCGTGTTGGTCCGGGCTCCTTTGCAGAATAGACCATCTGCCTTCCTGTGCCAGGCAGCTCGTAAAAGGCGAGCATAGGCTTGCCGTCACTAACACCGTGACATCCTACTAGGTGGTAGAGTTTCGCAGCGACTCATCCGGATTGGTACCACTGCCTTACCTATTCCTACCGCCATAACGTCATGACGTGTTCCGGATCGGAGGGTAAGGTAGCCGATTAATTTACTTTTGCTCGTGGCCTTACATCCCGGCCTCTGGTTGGCAACGCACCATTACCACCTTTGGTGTCTCTAGGCGGCGAGAATTTCTTACCATCAGGAAATCCGTCTGCTTGTTTGCCTTCCAATGTTATAAAAAAAAACACCAATGTAGACATCTAAATGTTCATCACACAAATATGCCTGCACCCGTCAGGAGTCAAACCCGACGTTCTTGGTTGGTCTGTGGAGTTACGCGTATACGCTAACGAGGCGGCCATAGAGAGTTCTGCTTTGGAGGGTAGGTTAAATAGCAGACTTGCACAATATGCCTTACACCTTGGCCATAGGACAGCGTCGCAAAGTATCTATGATTGTCTCTTTCCCTCAACAGAGCCGCGTGCCGAGTTAGCGAAGACTAACTTAAACAGACAAACTCTCTTTTAAATCTCGAAGGGCTTAAGCCGTTTCAAAGACTTTATGTGATAAGATATCAAACACAGTTTTTTTGATGGGAAGAGATAACTGATGACCTAGGTACCTTTATACACTATAGGTAATGATGCTGTAGGCACATCGCTGTCCTGTGGACGAGGCGATAGACCCATAACCTTCGCTCGCCTATATATGACCTGCCAGGCAATAATACAGATGTTCTATTTTACAGAAGAAACCCAGACCAAAGCGGGTAATTGATAAAATGATAAGGTTGATATTTTCTATCAAATAATTAAGGTCGTTTTCGTATTTTTGAAGTGAAACTTCTTTACCGGGGTTGGAAAAAAGTTAGTGTAACATTTTTTCGTTACGCGTCACATTTTTCCGTTACGCGCCATCTTTGTTCTTATCCCTATCACGCGAGATTCGAAGTATAGGTACTTTCTCCAGCGAAGTAGGGATTAGCAATAAACTTTATTTAACCACTTTCTGTAAAGTTGCATATAGTAAATTATTTTTTGAAAAATAACTTCATAAAGAATTTTCACTTCTTCACTTCTTACGAGTGTACGCTAGTACACGCACACATTTTTTTTAAGTTCTAAAACTCGTCATCCAGATATTATTCATATATTTCAACCATATAAGCAACAATAATAAGCAACATTTACTTTTATATGTGTATTTCCGAATTATATACAGGGACGGGCCAAATTTTAATGTAAGGGGCTATAGGGTTATATGGTAATGCATTGTTAATATTATAGACAAATTGTTACATTTACTTTTATTAACATTAATTAAAAACAGACACCAAAAATGCTACACTTGTTGTCACGCTATGTCGTATCTAGTACGAGTCATGACGTCACCAGCCTGCGAATGCTGCTGCGGTCGGCGAGAACCAGTTTTATGCTTTGTTTACGTTATTACCATGCATCTCGATTCAATCTTCCAATCACGTCACAGACTTAGCGCGAAGATGTTTAAGTTACATTTTTGAACTTTGTTTAGAAAATGTCTACATTTTTAAACTACCCTTCGTTAGTCCGGGCTCCTTTATAGAATAGACCATTTGCCTCCCTGCCAGGCAGCTCGTAAATAGGCGATGATAGGCGTAAATAGGAAATAAGGCGAGCATAGTTTTCCCGTCACTAACACCGTGACATCTGACTACGTGGTAGAGTTTCGCAGAAAGTCGGCTGGAATGGAACCACCGCCTTATCTGTCCATATTGTCAGTGCTTGCCGTTGACGTGTTCCGGTTCGGAGGATAAGGTAGTATCAAATTACTTTTAATCAAGGCCTATTAACCCGACTTCAGGATGGCAACGCACATTACCACTCTTGGTGTCTCTAGGCGGCATGAATTTCTTATCATCAGGAAATCCGTCTGCTTGTTTGTCTACCAATATCATAAATCAAACATGTTTCCAGTGCGGAGTCCAACCAACTTATCTGTTACCAGCAAACCTGGCTCTAAGCAGCCAGGTGTGACCAGTATCGCTAGTGTCACGTTTAGGATTTCTGGTTGCGAATTTTATCTAGAAAAATGAATCAATCTACCGTCACACAGTTAAATTATTAACTAGTACGGAGGTTGATATTAATCAATCATAAAACATGTGTATTTTTCTTAAATAAATATTTTGTGTTTGTATTTTTTTATGTTCACAAAAGGACTTAAATACTTGCTACTTAATAGATTAATTTCTGCAATTAAGCTAAGTAGTAAGTATTAATTACAGGTTTTTTTACTTATTTCTGGTGACACTTTATTAATGAGCATCTGACGCCTTTTATAGGTTAATGAAAACTTGAATTACAGGACACCAGCGCCCTTCTGCGGAGAAATTAAATAACTTTGATTTAAAGTTACATACTGTAAAAACTTTGAGTGTGTGCGTGTGTGTGAGAGAGAGTGATAGAGAGTGTGTGAATATATACGAGTGCGTGAATGAGTGAGTGACTGAGAGTGTGTGAATATATATACGAGTGCGTAACTGAGTAAGGAGAATGCAAGAGAGTGAAAGAGAGTGTGAATAGCGATAGTAATAACAACATAGTAAAAAACGTGTAGCAGTGGGAATTTAACACTCAGAGTTCATTTCAGAAACGGACGGAATGGCGTTCCACCAAATAGCAGCTAAGTTACGGTTTGTTGTTTTGTTTTCAATTGATTGCGGCTGCCGAAAAATAAGTTGATGGCTATGTTGGGTAGTCGATTTTATCCAACGAATGACCAGAGCCCTTACCATGAGTTTACGGCTTATCACGTTTACTTTACTCGTACCGCCTCTGTAAATCTATGTAGTAACTCGTGATGCCAAAACTTTGGACCCCTTTTTACAAAAATTGCGCGGACGCAGGAGCATAAAATTTGGCACACTTATAGTTTGTGTAGGAGAAGTGCAGAACGCTAATATTTTTCAATAATACTGCTTATAATGTACATTACATCAACAAATAAAACTTTACCCACACTACCATGCATTTGACACAAACAAACAAATATATTGATGATAACGATAAAAGATCTCAGATGACGCCCTAAAAAGTTTGGAAATAAAGTAGCTGGTCTTGAGAAAAGAAGATGGCGTTCTTATCGATCGATCGAATTTCGACCAATAGGCGACCACTAGTTTGTATAAAAACTTCGAACAGCGCCTTTATTGGTAACCAAGAGAAACACATTTTTAGACAAAAAGTGTCAATATTTCGACACGTTACTTACCAACGTCTACACCAACTCATGGTAAAGGCTCTGGGGTCCTAGTATGAACGTTTAAAGCAGTATTATTTTCATGTCGCTGAATGTCAACTAATAAAAGTAACTTGATTTCAAACGTCTCAAGGTTTTCACCGGTGACATTGTTTTAAGAGCTTATGGAGATTCTACCGATATAGGACTTTTTGGGCTTTTTTTGTTTTCATCTTTCATTAATTCTGAAACTCAGTCTTTATCCTCTCTTTTCCACCTTTATGCAGATGATCTTCAAATTTACACGCACTCTCGTCTCTCAGAACTTCACAACGCCATTACCCTTATTAATAGTGATCTGGTCAGTATCGAAAAGTGGAGTAAATCTTTCGGTCTTAAATTTAATTCAATCAAGACTCAGGTCATTATTATTCGTAGCCCCGGACTTATAAATAAGATAAATTGGCCTACTGTACCCCCTGTTAGATTAAATAATGTCATTATCCCTTATAGTAACTCCCTTAAGAATCTCGGTGTTTTTATAGATAATACTCTCTCTAGGACTAAGCAACTGCAGGAGGTCAGTAGGAAAGTTTTCCGTGCTTGGAACTCGTTGAAGCGCCTTCCTTTTTTGCTTCAATTCCTACTAAGATTATGATTACTGATTCCTTACTACTTTCAATCATAGATTATGCTGACGCTAGTTACGTAAATCTCACTGTTGAGCAATTAAATTAACTCGAACGTCTTCAGAACCTTTGTATTAGATTCATATTTTCATTGCGTACATATGATCACGTTTCTCAATTTCGTGCTAAACTCAAGTTATTATTAGTATATTAACGTGCCTATTAACATTCGATGGAACTGTCATAATATCCTCTCCCTTTTGTACTCCATACTCTTTGATCTATTTGCGCCTCTTTATTTAAAGGAGAGATTTTAGTTTTGTAACAATGAGGTAAAATTCCTGAGGTCCAGTGGTAATTGTACTCTTCAAGTTCCCTCTCGAAACACTTGTTACTATAGCCGTTCTTTCACTTTGAAAGCAGTGAGGCTTTTGAATTCTCTCTCCGTAGATATCAAGGAGAGCTCCAAATATTAATATTTTCAAAAGTATCTTAAAATGTCACTTTCTGCATTCAATGTAATGTACCTAGTTTGCATTTGACTTTTCTTGTTTGTCTTAAATACTAATAATTAAAACAAGCTTCTGCTTTTAGAATAATTTGTGACGTATTAGATGCATTTTTATATTTTTAAGAGCACCATTAAACAGTATCTCGCTAAATCTTGTTCCATACTTTAGGATTGTCTGGAAGAGGATGCCGCAACTTGCCTGGGTTTTCGGGATGCTTATCCCTTACCTATTCCTGCCGCCATCATGGCTGTCATGTTCCGGTGCGGAGGGTAAAGTAGCCGGTAGATTTGTACAATAAGCCCAACATCCCGGCCTATATAAGGTGACGCTTATAATCTCTATAGTGTTTATCGTCCAAGATTGTCACCAAGTAAAATGTACATCAAATAGCTGTCAAATGACGTGTTTTATATTTGCTATCTCCAGTGACCAACAGAAATAAAACGGAGATAGCAAATATAAGACACGTCATTTGTCAGCTATTTGATGATTACTGGGTAAACCAGTGATCATCACTAAAAAGATACCGATAGCTCCACAGAGACCTGACCTCTCACATAAAAAAATCACCACTTTGTTTAAAAAAAAATGTTATGGAACAATTTCGGGTTTGGGCTGAGCACTATCACCTGCCCAATCCGGTGAATTTGCAAAAACTGCGAGGTTGGTAACACAGTCATTTAAAACAAAGCAATCGAACAATATACATATATTCATCAAATAGGTATAAAATTTCTTTTAACCACACTTTTAAAACAGTCTGTTATACTCAGAACCTGTAGTCGTTGGAGTCGTACAGCTCTGAAATAAGTCGGTAGATGTATGAAGGAGAACTTCCACCGCTGAAACAACGTACATACATAAATATTACATAATATACTCTATTTTTTTAACAAAAGTGTGCCATAAATTTTTACTGCATTGCTATTGGTCAAATAATCAACTTAAAGTTTATTTCAATCAATCAGAACGCGCCTTTACAATTTGACAATAAGAACAAAGACGTAGTGCCCGCCCCTCATAACGCTACATCTGACTCTCCTCGGTATCGAAAATATGCGAGGGACATACTTAGTACTCGTTATTAAAATAAATAGACTATAGCTAGACCGGCGAACTTCGTTCCACCCATTCAGTTTGTGTGGGAAAATTAAAATGTTTTTCCTAGCTTTTTCACAGCTGAACGGGATAAAAGCTATCCTATATCCGTCCTCCCTATCAATTATCATTCAAATCGGTTCAGCCGTTCTTGAGTTATAAATAGTATAATTAACGACTTTTTTATAGATATAGATTAGAAAAAATAGGAATAGTTTAAGTAATTTTAGATCAAGGAAGCTAAATATGTCTCCAGTCACGGTGGGTATCAGATCTCAGAGCAAAATAATTTACTATGTACAAGACTTCACTGACGAACGCGATATTCGAAATCTAATACAACCTAATCAAACATATTTTTCATTGCCATGTTGCAATAATGCATGCCTTTAACGGCCAATACTAATAACCTTTAGACAGATAAAGATCTAAAAGATCGCCTCTGTGGTCTAGCGGTCCAGGTGTTGGACTTAACTTCACGAGATCCCAGGTTCGATTCCCGGGTCGGGTAACAAGAAAATTTGGTTTTTCCAATTATCTAATAAAAAAAATGTTGCTCGGGATTGGATATGAGCCCGGTTGGCGATAGCCTAGCCACTTTTCATATTGTGGGACTTAGTGTCTTCAGCTAGTCGTAGGTGCCCTGGTTGTGCCTCTGTCTACCTCTTCGGGGATATGGACGTGAAGATACCTTACTTTGCAGATAAAGATAGGCCTATTAGAGTTTTGCTGCTAAGGTATTTTTGCTAATTATTGAAAACTAACAGCAGTTACCTGGCAACTGATCTAAAATATCACGATCTCTTATCTAATATAGGTTATAATTACATATTACGGCCTATCCGAATATTCAACCTTAGTAAAAATGCAAAAAACCCATTTTTATAAGTAAATCATCTATGTACACAAATGTATTTTCTTTAATTTCTCTGAAATTCCATCATCAGATCCAGACTTGGTGATAACGAGACCACTTCAGAAGTACCCTTTTTAAAAAAAAAGTAAAGAATTCGATTCGGAAAGGTTCAGAAATGACTGGGAAATCGATTAACTTACATAAAAGAATATAAAAGTATCTTCAAGCCCATAGATAATAAGCCAAGACGTAGGCAGAGGCACAACCTGGGCACCCACGACTAGCCGAAGACACTAAGTCCCACAATGTGATAGGTGGCAAGCCTATCGCCAACGGAGCACATATCCAATCCCGATTGATGGATTTTTACGAAGAACTTTTTTCGTTCTCCACCATATGGTTTCGATCCGAGTCCGAACTGTTAGATGGCTATTCGGTTGTAGGGATTAGAAATTTTGAAAAACCCAATTTTCTTTTTGTCGCCAGACCCGTTAATCGAACCTGGGACCTCAAGAAGTCAATTCAGACAACAGACTGCTACATCACAGAGGCGAATATAATCTTATATATATATATATAAATCTTGTGTCACGATGTATGTTGCCAATAAACTCCAAAACTACTGAACCGATTTCGATAAAATTTCTCATATATCTGTAGTTTGGTCCATCTTAAAATATAGGATAGTTTTTATCCTGATGTTGGCGGGACGTTCGCTGGGGCAGGTAGTATTACATATTATTATCATATATAATAAAAATATATAATTTATGACTTACAGATTGGTGATGAACAAAGACACGTGATCCGGCGTAAGAAAGTCGAAGTGCGGCGCCAACACCGTCGCTGAAGCACTCTCCACACTCCTATTAAATCATTAGGCTTGAATATACAGACATAAGACATAGAGACTTGGAAGCGATCCAGTAACCTATCCACTTGATAGATTCTGTGATAATGTAATAATTTGTGAATCGTAAATCAATTTTTTATGTCAAACGGTCTAAGATCCGAACCTAAGTCGACCTGTAGGGTTGCTCTTGAACAAAATACTGGCGAATTATTACATTTTGTCAACAGTTAACATTAAATTATTTTATGGGATTCATTGAATTCATTAGTAATTAAATTTAAATAATCCGCCACTGTGTTCAAAAGTACCTACTTACAATGATGCATACGATTGCAATTTCCGATTCGCATGATGTCGAGTTACTAGAGTAACCTTACTATATGAAGTGAAACATATTTTAAAATAAATTTAGTATTTTAGAAAATATATTAAAAAAGGGTCGCCAAAGAAATACTGGCCAAAATATTTTTTTTTACAAATGTTGCAATATTAAGATAATACTAAAATATAAGACGTATAAATTTGTAGAAGTTTGGTTGCTTGCTGTTTAGCGGGGTTGCCAGGAATGTCGATGTTAGTTACTACACTACATACTATATACACATACACTACATACATACTACTACAGATAATGGAAACAAAATAAATCAACATTATAATATCTTCTTCACGCCGCTATCCCCAAAGGTGTCGGCAGAGGCACAACCAGGGCACCCACGACTATCCGAAAACATCAAGTCCCACAATGTGATAGGTGGCAAGCCCATCACCAACCGGGCACATATCCAAAACCGGGCAACTTTATTTTTACCCGGGCGACAATACCGATAGTAGCGACAGTACCGACAGTAGCGTCAGTACCGACAGTAGCGTCAGTACCGACAGTAGCGACAGTACTGACAGTACCGACAGTATGCACTCACAGGTACGGTGTGGCAGCGGC
>NJDD01002000.1:329876-340604 GCA_002245505.1 Calephelis nemesis | reverse complement strand
TCGCACTTAACACATACAATATATTTGCATGTGGGGGTACTGCTATAGGCTGCACTACCAAAAAATTAATATATATAAGCAAGTATTATTAAAATATTGTTATTTATAATATATGTACATTACATTTTAATAAATAGCTCATTAATCAGTTATTTAGGTAATAACATATTATTTATTTGACATAACCGGTCGCACAGGCCTTCAAGTTTATTTGAAATCCGAAGCTGCCATTATTAAAAATACATTAATGGATTTGTGACAGTATATTTGTAAAGTGAGTTGTGATTTCTCACCATCATTTCAATTTAAAATTCGAATTGGTTTACTGGTCTCAAGTGTTATTTTTACAAAATGACATTCAGTGCATTATAGTTACGCCACGAAACTTTCTAGGTTACCGTGTTAGTGATTTTAAAAAAAGGGAGAAATCTGTAAATTTTTTTAAAATGTCCGTAAACGATCATACAAACAATGCCAAATGAAGGCATAAATGTGATTTATAAAATATTTCTTAACCTGCTACTACAGTTTTCTTAAATTTGCATCAGACACAGAAAACTATTGATGAAACGTTAAAAAATTAAGAATTAAATGATTAAAAAACAATTTCTGTTTGATAAGAAATTGAGTTGCCCCTCTTTTTTAATTTCTACTTATTGTAATGTTATTGTACCCTTTGCGTTTACAAATGCTTTTTGTAAGTTGAATAAACAATATTGAGTTTTTTCAATTTCAGTGTCAATTTGGGTTTTTTTATCAAGAAATTAAAGATTAATTAAATACCTATTAAAAATGAAAGAAATCCTATTTCTAGTAGTTTTTGTTTGCTATACCTACGTGGCGCCATTGTGTCGTAGCCGTGCAAGGCTATGGTTGCATTTATTGTATATGTTGTTACAATTTTTCTCTGTGAGTAATAGTGCCTCTAAACCTATATCTCACTAATATGATTAAACATATTATTGTAAATTTTAGTATAATAAAGCATTGAAAACGTAACTAAATTATTTGTTGGTTTCAGGTTTAAAAATACATTTTCCATTCAAAGACAAGGAACTAAATAAGATTGCTGCATTTTTTAACATTTTTACATTCTTACTGACTTGTGCCGCATTGGTTCAGCCAAGCTGGTTTCGTATAAAAGGTCTTCATTGTACTCAAAGTTTGTCATTGACACAGTTTTTTGCATTCGATGAAGATGATGATAATAGTGAGCTAAATATATATCAAAACAATGAATTTCAACCAATCAGCAGGCCTGATTTTAATGGTAATACTTACTTTTTTAAATTTTTGTAAGTTTTTTTAACAGGATTGAAAGTCAAACAATGATTGATAAGATCACATTTCTCTAGTGGACATCTTGATGCCGCAGACGTGACGTCCAACTGCATCTGAAAAGTAAAATCTTTTTTTCAAAAATTAAAAGATTTCCCACTAATCCTGAAAATGGCATTGGCAAGTAGTGACATTATGGTGGCAGGGAAGGGTTTATCTATGTATCCAACAATGTTTAACACTACATTTAACACTTGAGTATCCACTTTTGTTTAATTGGTGAAAACTATGTTGGCAAATTGCAACTTATCATGAAGGTGAAGTTAGCCCCTCGCAAATTAGGCTCTCCAGGGCAGCGACAATGCAGCCCGCTTTCATACAAATGATATAAAAAAAATTCAACTTTTGTTTACTTTGACAGTTGCTGATCAAGGCTTACGTGACCTCTTTAGTTTTCAGTGCAAAAAGGTTAGGTAAAATCTGAAAAAACTTACGATGTTGGTGTAGTTGTGCAACCCGAAATATACATAAGATATGTTACGGAAAAGCATAGGGCGTATATTGAAACCATTTTCATAACCCCTTGACCTTGACGGATATGAAAAAAATGGGGGTACCTCTGTATGGTTTTATGTCTACAGAAAAAAAATTTAAAAAAATACTTCAAGCTTGTGTGCAAAGTTGTTATCTTATTAAATACATAGGCAATGAATGTAACTATATATTTACACTGGTTACTCTACCCCCTGACCTCATCATCTCTTCAATCACCGGTGAGATGGAAGTGGTTACATACACAATTATATTAGACCAAATCAGGTGATATTTAAATTATGATCATTTTGTTTGTTTTGTAATAATAAACTTGTTGCTATTGGTTTGACTCCCCTAGGTCACTTGAGCTTTCCTTATTCTCATCTATAACTTAATTTGTAAATCAGACATTTCTATTTCAACTAAGAAGTTTTTAAAACATTGTAATTCTTTTGCAAGAAATAATTTTATTGTATATTGATAGATTTGCACAAGACACTCAACTATAAGATAATGATGCATTAGTAACCTCCATGATGTCTGTTATAGGCAATATAAGTCTCTCATCATCAGGAGAACTACCTGCTTTTTTGCCATGTTATAATATAAGAAAACAAATCTACTTGAGTCTGTTTTGTGACATTACCTATTTTTTGTGATGTTTTTATTTATTTATCTTCATTGACGTAAAAAAATAAGTTATTTTAAAATGTTGGTACACAAACGAGCAGAAGGACTCCCCCGTGGTTATAAACTCTGGTCCTGCAGACGCCACAGAGATTATGGTGCATTCCTAACCTATTATTATGAATATTTGTGGGATAAGTTGGCTAAAATACCAGTTTTTTTTTTTACAAAGTGTGTATATCTTCATTAATGATTAGAGATCACACTCAATTAATATTTTAAGAAGCATGGTGTTACCCACAAGTTGGTAAAGATGTCTGTCACATGATTTAGTGATGAAGAGGCAATTTTATTTGTATATCATACTGTCTCTCTCAAGGCACCCATTTGTTCTGATCTTCTGATCATGTAGGCAATTCATTTGTTATAATCAAACATTGTCGTGGAACATGATGTATCCTTACCTCAATTATTTTGCTACATCTTACCTTTGACTTTATTTAACAGATAAATCAACATTCATTTCTTGATGTTCCAAATATTTGTGAGTAATTTATCTGTACTAATTTTTCAGGTCTACCACCTTGCACAACACCGGAGATCATCACCCTCATGAGAATACTTATTTTACTATGCTTCATGGTATTATTATGTTCTTGTATCGGCATATTAATAAATCTCAGTAGTCTGAATACCAAAGCCATCAAAATGTTAAGGAGAAATGCAGTACCAAGTATAATGTGTGTTTTTTGGGTGATTGCTATCGTTGGGGTATGTTACTATACGACTGTGGTGCTGGGGAACACAAATAACAGTGACCCAAATACAATTCAAGTGGATTATGAATATGGATTTTACACAATAACAGCTGCAGGTAAGTTCCGATTGTGTTTGTATTGTTATCACGCTGAATT
Organism: Calephelis nemesis; assembly: GCA_002245505.1. NCBI lineage: Eukaryota > Metazoa > Arthropoda > Insecta > Lepidoptera > Riodinidae > Calephelis > Calephelis nemesis. Next base: position 337,251 of record NJDD01002000.1, on the reverse strand, counting down.
TTGTTGATCTAACCACAAACTAGGCTGTTTGCAAGTACCGCAAGTGCTAGTAGGTAATCGTACTTCGCAGCCTCGTTATACGAGTGTTTAATATACATTCTTAAGAGTCTGTTCAGAAAAGGCTTTTTCGCGCATACCCATTCGTTCGTTTATACACAAAGAAGGACTTGAATACCCTGCCTGTAGGCTCAAATACAGCAGTTGTTTTTGGTGATTATATACTAACTGTAGAACCGTCTTAAACGTAGAAAAAGTCAACGATTTAACGGAAATCCAATTCTATAAATTCAATATGATAGATTAGAACTAAATGTGTGTATTACAAGTTCCCATTTTAATATGGTCAAAATAATCACACAAAGTTCCATATAGTAGTTATTACGTACCATTTTAAAATTAAACACTGACGACCAGCCGCTACGGACTCGCGCGTGCTTCTGTACGTTCGTTAAACGCTTGGTCTAGACCAGGGGTGGGCAAATTATTTTGACCGCGGGCCGGTAAGATAAAAAAAAATCTAGTTGCGGGCAAGTAAATTAAAATTAATTTTGAGGCGGGCCAGTTTATTAAAACACCTAAAAATAGCAGTAAATATTACGATTATAAAACGTTGTACAAAGATAATATAAGGCATTTTTTTTAATTTTACAATCCTTTATTAAAATAAAATATATTTATGAAGTCTTAACATATGAAATACCCAATATATATGTTTGCAGTATCGATTCAGTATTCAATTGTTCAAATTTCAATAGTCTTCTAACATTTCGACCATTAGTTTTTTAAGGAGGTTCATATTTTTTCTAAAAAAAAACATCGGCGGGCCGGATTAAAACCTAACCTAACCTAACTTAAAACCACCACTGGTCTAGACAGACTTAAACGGGGAGTTCTAGTGAATCTGTGATGCTCAAGTTTGGTCACCGGCAGGAGCAGGCATATGTTTTTATTTCAGGGCCAGGCCTTTGTTAAACTACTTGCGTAATAAAGTCTGTTGTTGGACTTGACTTCATGGGAATCAAACCCGGGACGGGTTCGATTCCCGGGTTGGGCAACAAAAAGGAATTGGGGCTTTTCCAATTTTCTAATATAAAAAAAATGTTGCTCGGGATTGGATATGTGCCCGGTTGGCAATAGGCTTGCGACTTACCACCGGGAATTATTGTCTTCGGCTAGTCGTGGGTGCCTTGTTGTGCCTCTGCCTACTTCTTCGGAGATAAAGATGTGAATATGCTTTTTTTACTTAATAACGCTTTTAATGTGTGATTATTCAAAGATGATGATCTGGTTATATTTATTCAAATAAACCGTCCGGGTACAAACATCAGTTTTTTATTTCTCAGTTAAAATAAGGAAAACAAGGTGACCGATTACTGTCGAATATGCACGTCGCTTATACACATAAATTTTTGCGTTAATAAAAACCAGATATACTACTTTCCAAACCGAAAGAGCACAACGGCAATAGCCCTACGATAGTAACAATTCTGGCAGTTTGCTAGTCTATTCCACCTGGTTAGATAAGAGCCAGTGCCCACGCACCTAGTTAATGCTGCTGGTAATAACTACTGGATCAATCTATCCAGTTCCTTTCAGTTATTCTTTCCATTTTTTTTCAATTAAAAACTTCTTGGTCGAAGGGGTTAACATACAAACCTAATGTCACCGACCAACCGCGTGGCTCAGGTTTGATTTCCGACAGAGGCAGGTTATGTGATGAACATTTATGTATCTGATCTGGATTTGTGGATCTGGGTTAATTAATTTCATTGACAAACACCTGTAAGACAATGTACTAAAGAGCATATTATATTTTGATTACTTTGGGATTAGATTCATCTTCAGATCATCATAACCAATATTGCATCATGATTAGTTCAGGTGTTAAGGAGCGACGGAGTAACAAAGTACAAACAATGATGTGATTGAGACGATTCTTGGCCACATTACATACGTTTTGTGGGGGGCTCATTGAACATTTTTAATTTTATGATTATCAATCATGAAAGAAAGAAAGAAAAATATTTATTTGCGGAATATGAGTGTTACAAAAATGTTACAAAATTATTTAAGCGTTTCAACATATTCTACCAACTTGTGGTGTGCAAATATTTTCTTTCTTTATTCTATTCTTTATTAATTTTTCTTTCTTTCTTCTTTCTTTCATGTAATTTAATATTCAGCTTTTGCAAGACCCTATTAAAAACCATTAAGTTATGCCAACGGCGCTCGCTACTCTAGAGTTCATAAGTATTGTATAATGATAATGACCTTAAGATCAAGTCCCTGTCCTTGTCGAGGTCAAAAGTTGCAAATGGTTTGTTGATGTAGAGTTAAAATATGCTAATAGGTAAGAATCTAATTAGCAAGTGGTATTTGATCATAGCAAAGAGTAACTGCTGACTAAACTATTGTTTGCACTGATTGTTTTATTTTGTGAATCAAATAATTATCTTGGTGCTCAAATTAAGTTTTATTTTGTTGTATGTTTGGACACGTTTACTCCGCCAATTATGAAAGGAATTGTGATGATCCTTTTTTGTGAGGTCATGTGTTTGAAGGTGATTATTACAGGTGTATAAATGCTTATTACATTTTAAAATTGTTTCTGATAAAAAAAATAACTTTTAATGTATATACAGTCAAAACCGTTTTGGCGACTTCGTTTAGAACAACTTGCCGGTTTAATCGACCGTAATCAAAGGTCCCGGCTGAATGCTATATGACCGCCTTATCAAAAACTTGGTTTTTACGACATTGCTTAGTACGACCTACCGCCTTTAGTGGCCACATTTGACTAACGTTTTTGAAGAATAGCATATGTACAACGAAGTACTCAGCCGTATTGAAAACTATTTGAATAGGCATAGTATAATGGTCAATGGTTAAAAAGAATCCGCACTACGGCCGATCCGAACCTGTGAAAATATGGTCCGTAGCAGCCGTAGGACTATTTCCATGGTTACTCACGCACTAGATCCGATCTCCGTCATCTAGTTTGTTTCCGTGATTCTAGAATCTCTATTCCGGAGAAGATTTTTGACGGATCAAAGTAGCCAAAGTACTAATTGCATGATCGCTCGCGCATTGAGTCTGAGCAGAGAGAACTCGACCTTACCATATCAGTAGCTCAAATCGTTAAGAGTATTCGTCGGCTTGAGACAAGCCGACAGTCTTGAGATAACAAGAAGGTTATAGGTTCAAGTCCTAACTAGGGGCGAATTTTTTTCTTTCTGTAAAATTTATAGAAGTACTAGCTGTTACCCGCGGCTTCGCCCGCGATGAATTGAGATGATAACTATCCCATCCTTTAAGTTAGACCAAAATACGGGTACATGTGAAATTTGATTGAAATCGGTTCAGTAATTTTGGAGTTTATCGGCAACATACATCGTGACACAAGATTTTTATGTGTATAAGATATTAATGTATTTTATTTCTCGTGTATTTATTATTATCCTAATTATATACTGTCATGGCAACACTCATATTTACTGACGTTTCCAGGCTGTAACTGTGTGCTCATTTTAGAAAGCTCCTTTAAACATCAATCTTGCAAGAGGGGGTGCACATAGAATTTTTCACGTTTTCTGCGTCTGGGATAGGATTCATGGTATTTGTCTAGGTATTGGTATTTGACTTATTGTAAGAGAAAACATTTTATTTTGTCAAGGATTTACTTTTAGAAAAGAAATTAGAGTAAAATAATTGTAATAATTAATAACCAAATATAATTAAAGATATGGTCTGTTTCGCCGTTTCTTCTCCTGTCTGGCTAGGTTTGGGAACGGTGGTAGTTTACAGTAGATAGGGTTAAATTTAAATATAGTTTTAAAATGTTTTGGTAATAAATAATTAAACTAGTTATTAATATAAATAATTGGGTTTAAAGTTAAAGTATATATATTTAAATATTTTTAATATAAATATTAAAATTTTTGTACTTCAAAATATGGTAGAATATGTTGATATACTTTGGTAAATATTTTTGTAACATTTCATGAAAACACATATTCCGCAAATAAATACATTGTATTTTCAGTTTTCATTTCATGATCAACACTGTTGTGGCTCCGTATAAAATGACGTAATTCAATTCGAGTTTTCAATTGTTTGGATCGGACTAGTGCGTAAGCAATATCCGAATTCAGTCCGAATTTTCTAGACCAATATTTTGACGGGTTCGGATCGAATTCGGATCGGGTGTAGTGCGGAATCTCTCTTACTGTCAAAAACATAGATTTAGGATGTACAAGATCAACACAGCGTGTGAGCGAGAAGTCCTTATCAGGAACAATTGCCTTAGAGGAAAAGAGAGAGTGTCAGGTACCTATGTAACAATATTTACGCGAGTAAGAGTTCATAGTATTTCTGTCATAGTGCATCGCTGTAAATTTTGTGAATTACTTTCATAATTTTACTATTTAAATAGAAGAAAATATAAAGGCAACTTTCAACATATCGGTAACAAAAAGAAAACAAATTAATATCGAAGAAAAATCGCGTATGATTTCAAAGCTAGAGAGTGGAATTCCAAACAAAGACTTGGCGAAAGAATATGGTGTATCGCATTCAACAATTTCAACCATTTGGAAAGAGAAGGAAATAATTAAAACCCTCCATGATAATAATTACTTGAAAATGAAACAAGCCGGAACAACCGAAGCATACGAAGATTGAGGAAGCCTTTTTAAAGTGGTTTAAATATCAAAGAACAAATAAAGTACCATTAAATGGACCAATTCTTAAACAAAAAGCAAACAATTTTGCTTAACGATTTGGATTCAACGTTTTCAGGTTCAGCACGGCATTGTCGGTTGAAAAATGAGTGGTGAAGCTGCCAGTGTTGATAAAGGTGCTGTAGAGGAAAGGCTACAGACGGGAAGACATTTGTTAGGCGGACGAAACAGGACTTTTTTATATTATGACACCAGACAGGACATTAAAGTTCTAAGGAGAAAATTGTTCGGGAGGAAAGATGTCCAAGACGAGACTGACAATCATGGTTGCAACAAATATGGCAGGTTCTTGTAAAAAGATAATAAAAAAAATAAAAGTAAATAAATTGTGGATTATAGAATCAAACAAATTTAGGTTTACCATTTTTCAAAAATCGACATTCATTTACGTTTTGAAAAAATCGGTATCATAGGACAGCACTACAACAAAAATACAGGTATCATTATTTGTAAATTTGACATTTGCATCTGTCAATTTAGTCTCTGAGATTAAAAAACAGGCTATAGATAGAAACTCAAAGGCAGATGACAGACAGCCCTATCTCATGCCTACGCACCGCGTGGCTGTAGGCACTTATTTCAAGGATACGGCCGAGTTACAGTACTGTATAGATAATATTACCGTGACAAGGTAGTAGAATTTACTTCTGACTGGTATTCGCTGCACACCAATTTGGTTCTGTATGTACCACATCTGGATACTGAATCTGTGATCGCGGATTCTTTCTGAGTTTGTTGCTGTATCATTGCATTGCCATGCAACCTTCTCCGGTGGATGATGAAGGTTGCAAAGTTGAGGTGACCTATTAAGCGTTGTGCATGTTTCAGGTTCTCATTTTGTTACGTTTTGTAAATTATGTTTTGCTAAGCTCGAAAGGATTTTGTGCTAGCAAACGAGGTAGATGGTTTTGGTGATTTCGCCCGGGTACAGGTAGAAGAGGTTGATTTTTTAAGGAGTTGTCTACCCCCTATAGTTTCTGTAAATATTTACAACTAATTTAGGTTCAAACATGTATTCGCAATGTGGAGATATTTTATTATATTCTTCTCACGTATTTTTCTTTTAATTTTTTAACGATATCCCTACGGCGTAAATGTAATACTTGGGCTCGTTTCCCACAAATTATATGTAGTATAATGACTTGTGAGACACCATTTTATAATCGGAATTATTACCAAATAGCTGGTTTAACTTTTCATATAATATAGAAGAAGCATTAAGCTGAATGTCTGCCGAGGCGGACCAGTCCACCAGATTTTGTAAGGCCGTATTCAAGCCTTAATTTTGAGCCAGTATAAAGCTACAAGACTACGTGATTCACTACGTACTATTATGATTCAACGTGTAGAAGCAAAAGGGTCTCCTAAACGCCGTAGCTCCTCATTTACTCATAAGTTCGGTAAAATCCGGAAAGGCCTTGTACTTTTTCTGAACATCTGTATGTCTTGCGGCGTTCCAATCGGGTGAGTCAAATCTTTGCATAACCTTGTTTTTGTCGACACCGGTTTGTTTCGCTATCAGTACAGTCTCTATCAAATGTGGGTGGTCACAAAAACTTCACTCGGTAGTGAAGGTGAGGTATTGAAATTAGATAAAGATATTTGTACATTCGAAGATTATGCCTTATGAATTTGTTGGAATATTTAATTTTATTCAAAATTAAAATTTTATTCAAATGACTCACCAATTGGTGTGACAATAGTTGACCTACATTTATTCTAGATCCCGCGAATTACCCCACTTTTAGCGTTTTCTCGGCTGTCCCTCTTGATCCGATGACCTGAAGAACTATTCTTACTGGAACTGGTGTTCTCAATAGAAACCTCTTTATCAGTCATTACTTATTTCTAATAGGAGGTTAATGATAACGAAAGATAAAATAACTGTTTGAATTTCACTTTCTACTTAAATCTCGAAAGTTATTGAAAATTATTATTAGCGCCATCTAGCGATCAAGCTAGCCAAGGTAACGGATTTAGGACGTTAAACAGAACACATAATATAATTAAATTCTCAAGTGGTTTATATAGTTTTGATATTCAAAAGCTAATATTTCACTTCAAATAAAATCGTATAGGCAAGTTGCTCTTGTCCTTAGAGTTTTTGAGACAATTTATACAATTAGGAATAATACTATTAAGGAACATGAAGGTTTCAATTACTGATCATTTAGTCATTTTAGGAACGTCGCAGGCCAAGAACTGGAAGCGAACGCAATCGCCAGAACGGTGCACCAAGTACAGGGTATACCTACGTGTAGTATATTTGACAATTATAAACATTTGGACAAGTATCATAGGGTATAATATTACTAATTGCTGTGCAGCAACTCGCCGGGACGTCAAAGCGTTAGCTTACGCCATTGTCCTGACCTGGGTGACGGTAGAATGGCCCGTAGATGTATACATGACAATAATCGCGGCCAAACTATAGCGACGCACAAGCAATGTTTTTTTATCAGTCTCTTTCTTTTAACATTGTATCTTTGTTATGACATTGGATAAATTAAGAAAAGCCTCGTGTTTCCAGGAGCCCTGGCGCTGCTGGCGTCCGCGGCCAACCTGTGGGGTGCTCCGCTGGCGGCCGACGAGGACGTGCAGCGCCGCACCCTCATGGAGGACTGGGAGGGGGCCGA
>NJDD01002000.1:293571-329848 GCA_002245505.1 Calephelis nemesis | reverse complement strand
CGCCCCCGTGCTGGGCGCACACCAGTACTTCCCCTTCGACGACCTCTCGATCCTGCCGCCGCCCCCGCCCTACACCCCGTGAGCGTCCAGCTCTCGACGAACAGGACATTTACAAGTTTCATCTTATAAACTCTAGCTTGATGAAAATGTCAAGTTTGACAAAACGAATGTGATCGTCACCTGGGCCCCTGAAAGTTTGTATGTGTATAATGATATAGATATAAGTTAACTACAATACGTTCATCGTTTTGTAATTATTCAGTCTTCCCTAAATCAGAATCAGAGTTTCCAAAAATGTGTCGTGTCATTAGCTTCCATCTAAACAAAACCAAGCCCAGGAAAATAAAAAAAGAGGTATGTTGATGTAGTTGTAATTGTAATTAGATACTGCCTCTGGCCTAGTAAAGGATTGAAAAATCTGCTGTAGTGATAATAACAATATAAACTTAATCTTATATATTCTCCCCCCATATTCCTCCGAAACGGCTAGACTTCTCATGGAATGTTGTGAGCATATTAAGTAAGTCTGAGAATCAGCCAACATCTATTTTTTATAACCCAAAGTGATGAGGTGAATCTTTTTCGGTATGAAAAAGATTCACTTCCTTCAGATTCCTTAGTGATAAGGGTGACTCGCCCCAATTTTTTCATAGCAGAACAACATCTGCCGGGTCAGCTAGTATGTATATATAAATGAATATTATCAACGTACCCGACAGACGCTGTCCTGTCTTAACAATGAAGGTTGAATTCTCAAATTTTGTAATGTTCCGCTAAACGTACATATTTATTGTAAGAACCTTATTCTAACAATAATTAATTAACAGATTTACATTAATGAGATCACTTCTAATTAATAAATTAGCAGTATAAAATTGATTCAGTACTTTTCAGGGCTCGTTGGTAATTATAAACTAAAACTTCTTGTAATTATTGATGGCTGTATAAGGAATATCGGAGAGACTGAATTATTACAAATAGATGGCTCGGTGAAGTTATAGTATGATCTAGGTACGTACTGTGATAGTTTTAATTTGTTTCAGTATCTTTAAACTTGAACAGCCGTTCACAAATTGTTAAGAAAGGTACTTTTTACCTTATTTAGGTTTGGATCCTTTGCCCTCGCTATCGGTGAAAGAGGAGAAGGGGTCAAATCCTTAGGTAAAAATCCTTTTTTTTAAAAAAAATGATTGCTTTTCATCTGTATTGTTATTAATGATTTACTAATATTTTAATGAAGGCAACACGAAGCACGTGATTTCGTATAAAATTTCTGTTTATATACTAATATTTAAATATGAAATTGAGAAACTGTAAATAATTTTGGAATCATCACCGAATCGTTTAAAGATCATTTGTTACATGATTTTTATTATATTATTATGAGATGTGTATTAGGATAGGGTATATTATGGTGTCACCACGAGATACCTACATTTTGACACATGGAACCTGAGTTTAAAAATACAGGAGAAAGTTGTGTCAGCGATGCCACCGAAGCCACTCGTAGACTAAACGTCCAAACTGTGACTGATGTGTGTTATTTTAAAAGTGTAGTTTTTCTCTTACGGCCAATGTTAACAATGTATTTCTAAAAATGGATTTCAAGCAATCTAGATAGCTGCGTATCCGCCGGCCTATACTATACTTAATTGCCATATTTATCCTGTCCACTGATATGTTATTGGCAAGCGATAACATAAAAATGGATCAAAATATCAATCTTGGACAGCAAGTTTTGGAATAGGATTGATTATTAATATTGGCCGTTAGCCTATAAATCGTGTATTTTACCAACATATTTATTGAACACAAGACTGGTTTCGTTGTTGTTCAAACGAGAGCTGTCACAGTTGTAAAGTTACAACGCGTTCATTAAACATTTTCGTTAAGTTTTATAATAGACAAATATTAAAGAACTTTTCAAATTGTTATTAAAACATATTGTCTAGATTCTAGAAGATTGGTTATTGGGACTAAAACAACATTTTGTATACAGGATTTGAAAAATTCATACATGTAACGTCGACTCAATTTAAGGAATGGACGGGCTTCCATGAGTTCACGTTTCTAAAATGGCCTGAGTAACCAAAATGATATCTTATTAATAAGTCGTATACTTATTAATCCAATGAAGTTTTACAAAATGTCATCTATAAATGGAGTAAACTGTTACACATAATATAATATGTCGACTGTTTTTGACCGAGTTCCCCCAGTTCCCGAGTCACCTTTAAAAGTACCAAATACCTAGTGTATAGCATACGGAAACTTATTAAAGTAGTTCTGTTATTTGATATACAAGTTGTGCGCACCTGACAATATATTATTTCAATAAAGGTTTTCAGGCCGAAGATAAGGGGGCATAAACATTGCTTGATTATTTTGTTTTTGCAAAATACATACGAGGGTAGATTGAAAAGTACTCGGCCTAACACAGATTCAATTCTAAAAATCAAATCTACCCACATTATTTAAATTAGTTCAGTAGTTAATTGCTGCAAATGGCGTGCCGTCATTAAGTACCTCCATAAGAGGAAGCTATTATCGAACTCCATTCATGATAATATTGTCAGTACATTATATTGACCAAAAAGAGGAGGCACTCGGATTATTTTATAATTATTTGTATATGACCCGTTTGTTTGGCGAACTGTGAACGGACCGAGGCGGCCCGTTGTAATTGTCATGGTCCGGCTAGGGGTTGAGTTATAGTTATTTATGCATCAATTTTTGTTTATGTTGACGACCTCATAATTGATGGAGGAAGTTGATCAAATTTATATGGGACCGTTTCGAAATCATTTGCTATTTTTTGAAACGGGAATAATCAAATTGCGATGTACCTAATTAGATTTTAATTACTTTTAATAATGTTGGGGGACGAATAATATGGAATCTCATTTGATCAAGTTGATGTATTTTGTGAAGTTGTAGACTTTAGCACAGTATGAAATAGGTACATGAACAGTCATCTTCGCCTAATATCTAAACAACTAAATTTCGGTGAGAAATAATAACTACCGCTCTAACGCGAGAATAGTTTGACTTAGTTCAAAAACGTTGCATTATACGTACATAAATGAGCATAATGTAATGTTATGTTTCAATATATAATATATTGTTCTTTACCATTATTACCAGACGAATTTCTCTTTCATACATGAGTTAAGGTATTAGATACAAACACCGGAATGTCCAGATCCTAGATATTGCCGCAAAACGTTATTATTATAATTCGCTAATAATGAATTACGTTTAACTGCTATTAATTATTATAATATGGGTTGTACCTAGGGATCCAACCCTGAATGCTATGATATACCTACTACATATGCTTTCCTGCATGAAATTTAATAATTAGTTAAACTGTCAAAATATAAAATGATTTACCTTAGTTAGACAAAGTTAAAGATTTAGCCCATGAACGTGCAAGTGACCCTTAGTTTTGGCATATACGCATAGTTGAGCATTTAAATAATTAACTTCAATATAATCGCCAATCTCTGTTACTAAAATAACTTCATTAAACGTTAGGTATCTTCTCCCTTTTTAGAAGTTCACCGTTAAATTGAATTTACATATTTGGTTTCATGTCGAGCCACATATTGATAAAGTTTACAGCTTTACTCTTTAAAGTTTTGTGACTCTTAGGTTTTTATTTTTGCTATTGAAATGTAAGTGACATTTTTGAAAGTCTTCCTCACTATCGTCGTTAGTACTTGTTACTGGCGTTCCGGTCTCCGTCAGCTGCTTATGTATATCACACAGAGATAGATAGAGTGTGTATATATCTGTGTACCGCTGGAACTACCGGCAGCTTCTTGTGGTAACGCCTCTTCTACACTTTTTCGTGCATTTTCTTACAGCGATCATTTGACCATTAATTTAACTTAAAAAGCCGCCAATGTTTGGCCCTGTTCGTAACAAAAAAGAGGTTATTTTTTTTCTACACAATTTAATAAGACCTTGACTCAAGTATTTGGCCTCCTGATCTTCTTTGTTGTGACCGATGAAAACAAATAAGGAACAGTCATTCAAATATGGGTATGGATTCCCCTCGAAATATGGAGCAGCGAATTTGGAGTCAGATTCGATGGCATACTTTTAACGCACAGACGGTAACAACGGTGGTACTCGGTGCGGCGCAGTGCTTGGGAATAGTGAATAGTAACGGGATTAAAGATTTAATGGACTTAACCCTTGACCACCTACCTCCTATTTTTGTCACATAACCACCTACCACCCGTCCCAAAAACGTGTGTGTCAAATTACCCTCGCGTGTGTAATATTTAGAACTTAGAGGTAATTTAAAATAAAAAACATGTTAATTATGTTAGAAACTATATATATATATAAAAGAAAAACAAAATAAAAACGACTACGTTTTTCGTAAACTAAATAACAAAAATCAACTCCCCGTTTTTCCTACTAAAATACAGTCTTTGGATTATGAGATACATTAAAAAAAATATTTAAAGATAAGGCTTATTTATCACGAATTTTCCATTTAGCAATAATCAACAAACATACGGAAATATTGATTTACACACTAGAGTAGCTTGATCAACAAAACTCGTATTTTTTCACGACAATTATTACACAGTTTATTTGAACATTCAAGGCAAATAGGTTGTTTGCACTCGAAACAAACATACTGGGTACTGCGTTTCTTTTTGGGGTTACAAGTTGAGCATGTCTTGCGAACTGCTAATCTTTCTTCAGCATGGCTGCCACCTGGACCCTCTGTTGCGGCCGCGTCGTCTTTGTGATGCATTACGCGTCGAAGAGACATTTTTATATGCCGTTGCAACTGAGGATTATTTTCTCGACGCTCCATATGTGGTCTTGTGAGCTGTTCGGCTAATTTCTTCAGGAATTTGAATCTACTTTCAGGTTTTTGGGCTTGGCCTTTAGCAGATAAGCTGACAATGTAACAGTTTGAAGCTGAAATGTCTAGCAACCCGTAAAATACTGCCAGCGGCCATCTACGAGTGCGACGGCCTGTCGAGTAGTTGGCGCATCTCTGATCTAACAAATCTACACCAATTTTGGTTTAATTATAATGTAGAATTATCTCCGGTTTTTTGTTGTATCGTCTATATTTGCAGTATGGTGCATACTTGAGACAGTAATCACTGCTTTGTTTTTTTTTTTCGGAACATACGATGATATTGTAATATCTTTTGTAAATCCAAATACAGTGGTATCAACACTTCTGTTACGTTATGTGAGGGCAAAAAATCTGGAGGAATCTCTCTTTGATTCTTCCGCAACTTGACAACTGTCAGCTTCTTCTTCTTCATTTGTTCCAATAGCTCTATAGAGGTGTACCAATTGTCAGTAGTTATATTTCGATTAGAACCTTCAATCGGGGATATAAGGCGCAGTACTGTCTGAGTTGGTTTTTTCAGTCTTTGATTCTCTGCAGATAAATTTAGCCCATCAGAATCCTTTCCCAAATAAATGTAGGCATTGAGCAAGTAGCCCGATCTTGCATCTGTTAGGCACTGTATTTTTATACCATATTTGGCTGGCTTTTTTGGCATATACATCTTAAAGCGGCATCTGCCACGAAATGCCAGTAACATTTCATCGATACACGCAAAACTTCCTATCGCATAAACAGCTTGACAACAGTTTATGAAGGAATCAAAGAGTTCACAAATAGGAGCAGAAGGATCCTGCTCTCGACGTGCCTGTCTGGTCTCTGAGTCATCAAAACGAATTGTCTTCAGCAACACTTCGAATCGGTTTTTACTCAGAATACATCGGTATATTTCTCTTCCTGTGCCGTCCATGCTATACCACGACGAATAGTGTTCGTGGTTTTACTTGAATATAGCAGTATAGAAAAGGAACCCTATTAAAGCCTTCTAATCTCTCTTATCTTCTTATTAGTATACAAAACAATTTTTTCGAGCATTGCGTCAGTAAAGAACAACTTGCATATGTCTAATGGAGAAGACGAAGAATTTATTTGATCTTGGTATTCGGGTTTGATACCCTCACGCTCCCTGACAATATTATGCTCTAGTGTTCTTGTGCGTAAAGACAAAGGAACAGATGACCAACGAAAACGATTCTTACCAAAATAGTTCTTCTTTCTACGCAGTTGTTCCAGCGACAAGTGATGAAAAGTCAGAGGCTGCACTTACAGGATCAGCCAAATTTGGAGGTGGTTCGCTATCATCTTTTTCCGATGACGCCAGATTTTCTTCACCATCAATTTCTGAATCCGATCCGCAATCTTCTTGTACTACTTCCTGTTCATCAATATTACTTTCTACTTCACTACATTCATCGTTAGGCACATTCTCTTCATTTGAAAACTCATTTTCTAATAAATTCTCGATATCCTTGTCACGTAAAGCCATATTTCACTGAAAAAATAAAAAACAGAATATTTGAGTTAAGTCACGCAACCACCTACCACCCGTCTCCCAGACAATCGGCGACAGTTTTTTACTCACCACAGGCAAGCGAACGCACGTCTGACGTCGTGAAGCGCAGGCGCGGCACTGAGGGATGCGGGGAGAAAGTACTCAAAGACGCGGGAGTGTACAGCGTAAGGATGCGAAAATATTTACGATTTTAAAGTAGCTTCCGTCTGATGGACGGGTGGTAGGTGGTTAAGGGTTTAGGAGTCCTAAAATTTTATAAAGTTAATCTGTAGTTGAAATGTTAACTTGGTTAAATAAGGGATGAACGAGTTATTGCTCAGCTATGCACTTACATCTTGTACACAAAATAATTCTATGTACCTATCTGTTTCATCGAACTACAATGTAAAACTCAACTTCATTTTATTAATAAACATGGACTAATTTAGGAGTAAAATTAAGTTTATAAATGTTGAACCTCGAAGGTACTCACCTTACTCCGTGTTTATTGATAAAAATACAGAATAGGTAGCCTTAGTATGAATTGTTTAGAGGCACCTCTTGCTTCGGTTTTTCTTTTCCTGTATTTTCTAGTCTTTTATTTTCTGTTTACGGTTGTGATCCACATTTTAAGTCTTTCCTATGTGAATTGCCATTTTAGTGCCTACTTGTTTGTACGTTCGAAATAAAATAACATTAATCGAAAATGTTGCAAGAATGTCCACATTGTACTTTACATAATTATTGTAAATCTTAAACTAATGTACTAAATTTAGGTTACGTTAATTTATGAATTTTGTTTAAACAATTATGTGAAAATATTGGAAAGTGAAGGTTTATCGTATCTGCGATAGAATCCTGGTTGTGAGAGTGCTTACTGAAGAGGTAATAACTCATTTAGTAAGTGGCCACAACTTGATAGAAGCGACGCCGCAAAAACGGCATTCTGGAATGTACTCGCGAGATTATTTTTTTCCGTTTTCGCATAAAGTCATTTTGGGTCGCATCTGAAAGATTACCTAAGTTGGACGTGAACGTGTTCGCAGAGGTTACGATTACGATAAACGCAACGCAGAAAAAAAACCTTAATATCTGTAGGAGCGGACGGAGCTTAACTAAAATTGGTTTCCTATTTGGGAAGAAGTCTTAATTGGCAATGTCGCAGACTGTAAAGTAATTTCCGGATATACCGACTCCTTGTCATGGAATTTTGAGTAAAGCCGAAAAGAACCATCACTGAGGGCTTCATGTCGGCGGTTGCCTTCTGAATCTGCACTGTCTATAGAGATAAGAAGTTAGTACGGAATACTTGACAAGAACACTGGAATGGTATTCAAGCGACCATCATCAAAAAAATCAATAGCGTGCTCGGTTATGTGAAACGCGATCGCAAACGTGGAGACACTGTGGTGTGTGTCAAGTGACAGGCGTCCGAATCTGAAGATCGCGTGTTGTAAGTTCACGTACCTACCGGAGATGCGTTCTTCATAATATGTCTGGTGACATTAATAATGATATGAAATCCCAAACCCAAACAAACCCAACCGCGTGTACGAACAAAGTGGCATGAATTGACCGGAGTCATTTGTGATCCAAAAATGCCAGTTAAATTAAAAGGGCAGCTCCGTAAATCAATAATTAAGCCTGTTCTTTTTTTTGACGCTAGAACGATGATTAAATTGGAGTTCAAAAGCCAGCTAGCCCTACTCTAGTGACTCCTCGGTCGGCCAGCTAGCTAATACTTAAAAGTCGGCTAATGTGCCGTCAATATCCACAAATGTGGTATTTTAAATGTTACAAAGAAAATAAATCGGAGCCTACGGCTAGCGATAGGTATTTAATGTAGCATGAAATACCTTCACAAATAGTGTATTTATTCACAACGATTTAACGTTTATTAGAGTCACGCTTTATTTAGTGGTTCTGTCATCATTTTATTAAAACTATTACTCACCTATATCCAAATACCTAGTTGTTTAGTACTAACAGAATGGTTTCTATAAAAATAATTTTGAATAATTGTAATTGGCATAGTGCGTGTCGGCATTATAGAGTGGCGAAACTGTTCAGAGCAGATTGTATATTTGATTAAATGTTGCGGTTAAGTCCGCCGGAGAAGAATGGTGCATCCAACACAAATACGATTGTGTAGCAATTTCAAATTAAATCATTCAGTGACGAACTTCAATTGAAATTTAAATACATTAAGATATAGATGTAGAGCTTGCGATTGAAGTGATACGGTAAATGAACTAGGAAGGAATCGCTGAGGTAGCGGTGAGGTAGGTACCTGGTGTTTGAAATGGTTTAACTTACTACATGGTAACTGAGTACCCAACTCACATTTTTACTAATCCCAAAGCATCACTGGTACCAGTTACTGAATATTTTGTGTTTGTTTTGTTACCAAATAATGTAAATGTTAGCATTGGTAATGAAGAAGTGGCATAGATGTAAGAATAGTTATTCTCAGTGAATCGTACTGGGAAATTTATTTTTAAAAGAGTAAGATTTTATTTTTGTGTATATTTGTGTATGACCAATATATAAAACATATCTAATAAAGAGTGTTTTCCCTTAAAATGTTTTTTTGGAACCATTTATTGATTTATTTATTGTTCGTCTCGGTGATTTGTCATTAAATAATTGTCGATTCAATATTATATAATTGAAGAATGTTAAATTTGGCTTCCTGCATTGGATTTTGATTTCTTTTATGTTTAACACCCACTTACATGACAGTATATAAATGACAAACACTAGTACATTCGTCACTTACACAGTCACTTAAACAAACTACAAGTGTTCATTTTGTTGCATATCCACGAAACCAATTTGAAGTTATCTTGATTCAACCACAGTAACAAAAAAACGGTAAGTGCTATCAGATTTGTTTACACATAACGTTTCTAGACTTAATCATTTCTGGGAAAGTGATAGGTAATTAAAAAACGTTACAGGTTAACATGTCCGGGCTCATCCGACATGTCTAAATTGTTTCATTGTTTTCTTTTGTTTCGGTTTCATTAGAAAAAGATAGTATCTATCTTTTCGCCTGTTGGTCCGGGCTCCAGGGCAGTATAGACAATTTGCCTTCCCGGCAGGCAGCTCATAAAAGGCGAGCGTAGGCTTACCGTCACCGCGACATCTGCTTAGGTGGTAAAGTTTAGCAGCGACTCGCCCGGATTGGTGCCAGCTCCTTTACATATTCCTTCCGCCACGTCAGTGCTAGCCGTTGACGTCTTCCGGTAAGAAGGGTAAGGTTAACCGATAAACTTACTTTTACTCGAGGCCTAAATACATCGCGGCCTCAGGTAGGCAACGCACAATTACCTTTAGTGTCTCGAGGCGGCGGGAATTTCTTACCATCAGGAAATACATCTACTACGGCCAAACTGAAAGTTTTTAGAACTGGCAACTTAAAAGCATTATATTAAAAAATAAGTTTAAATTTTAAAAATAGAGCTCTTTACCAATAATATTGAGTATACATTTCATTCATTTGTTTTACGATTTGGTGGCAAATTGAAAATTGTCTGTGCACGTCAGAATGAATTTAAGCCGAGAAAATTTTCGTGCAATGATTTTTTATGACTTTCGATGTCATATAAGTCAACAAGAAAGTTATGATAGACTTCGATTGGCTTTGCACGATGAAGCCCCATCTCGTGCCACAGTTTACAACTGGTTTAATGAATTCAAACGTGGTCGAACTAATCTCACCGATGATTTGCGTGAGGGACGGCCTTCTACAGCGACGACTGAAGACAATATCAGTGTTGTGCGGCGTATGATAGAGACTGACAAAAGAGTGACCTATCAGCAGATTCGGACAAGTCTAGGCATAGGTATGAGTCAAGTGTACAAAATCCTCCATGAACATTTAGCGGTCAGGAAGCTTTGTGCCCGCTGGATACCGCATAATTTGACCGAGGCTCAAAAACTCCGCCGTGTTGATTGGTGCCGAGAAATGATCCAAAAATTTAACGGAGGTGACTCAAATGCTGTGTTCGACATACTAACGGGTGACGAAAGCTGGATTTACTGTTATGATCCGGAAACCAAAAGACAGTCTGCTCAGTGGGTGTTTCCTTCCGAAGAGTTGCCAACTAAAGGAAGAGAGGTCGAAGTGTTGGAAAAAAGATGGTGGCCTCGTTCTTCGGAAAGACAGGTCATTACGCGACAGTTGTCTTAGAGGATCAGAAAACGGTTAATGCAGAGTGGTACACTAACAACTGTTTGCCACTTGTCTTGGAAAAAAGTTCGAGAGAAACGACCTCGCAGCAGGATCCTCCTTCATCACGACAATGTCTCGTCGCACACCGCCAGGCAAACGATCGACTATTTGGCGACCTCAGACGTGGCATTACTGGGTCACCCGCCGTATAGCCCCGACCTCGCACCCTGCGATTTTTATTTATTCCCGAAAATAAAAGAAAAACTTCGAGGAAAACATTTTATGGACGCCGAAGAAGCAGTGGCTGCGTTTCAAAACGCCGTCGAAGAGACCCCTAAGGCCGAGTGGGCAAGGTGCTTTTCTCAATGGTTCCATCGAATGCAGCGATGTATTGATGTAAATGGACGCTATTTTGAAAAGTTATAATAAAACTAATGACTTGCTAGAATGCTTAGTTTTTGATTTTCTAAGAACTTTCAGTTTGACCCTCGTATCTGCTTGTTTGTCTTCAAATATCATTAAAAAAATCTAAAATAACTAGTTTGTGTGCTGCAGTATTGCCACTAATATCTCATCCAAATTGGAACTACAAGATTATTTTAATTAATTTAATTAAAACTTAGTAATTACGCATGTACATGTTAATTTAATACATTACATACGTTTATTTTCCTATAAAATGCTTTATTTTATTCATTGCCTACGATGTTTTTACTATAATCAACCAGTAATCCGAACATTCCAATAGGTAATCCTTCACCCTCCAGTTTTTAATAGTGCCGCATTAGCGAGATTACACTGTACTACACCTTGCCAATTTCTACCACCGGTACGTGTTTTGCTTTTGTCACGTTCCTGTTTGGAGGATAAAGAACCCAGTAAATTTACTTTTGCAAAACACTCATCCGATTTTAAGTTGTGCGTGCACGTCTGAGTAGTGCATGTTCCTTGTCAATAGGAAATCTACCTAGAGACAAGGGCGGATCCGGCCTTCGCGTTAGGGGGGGCATTAACATTACACATCCTCCGTGCTTCATTTTCAAGTGCTGAGGGTCATGCTATCCATGAATCACTTTCTTCCTGCTGATGGCTTTCTAACTGCTCTGATCTTCGACGGCCACGATGAGGGCCTGGACGAACAAGGAATTCGGACCTAATCGAAACACCAGTGAACATAAGCTTCTCGTCTTGCTGGCGATGTGTCTGAAAATAGGCACATAAAACATTAAAGTAAACCTTTCTAAGTAAGTATCTTCACACCTATATCCCTGAAATGGTAGGCAGAGGCACAACGAGGGCACCCCCGATTAGCCGAAGACACCAAGTCCCACACTGTGATAGGTGGCAAGCCTATCGCCAAATCCAGCACACATCAAATCCCGAGCAGCTTTTTTTAGAAAATTTGGAAAAACCACATTTTCTTTTTGTTGCCCGACCCGGGAATCAAACCTGGAGTCTCAAGAAGTCAAGTGCAACACCTGAACCGCTAGACTACAGAGGCAGAGCCATAGCATCTTAAGCACTTTATACTGAAACTAAATAGAAGATTCTACTTACTTTCTAGCTGATACATTTTGTAATTGGTTATTTTACGTTGACTTACTTACCCTGTAATAAAATTGATGGATTTCTATATTAATAGCACGAGTTACTTTCTGGAAATTCATTGGTAATTAACTAAATCCAAATAGAATATAATTGCGATTTCCCACTAAAAATTGTATACTTATAATCAAGCTATAAAACAGGAAAGACAGTGAATTGGGCTTAGGCACAAAAACACACACACCAATTAACTGTTTTATTAGCACCAACAAAACACAGACTAGGTACTAAAAACTCAACGTACGTGTCGCTTCGCGAACAAAACACCATCAGGAAAATTCAGCTGCACTCCACGAAGGTCGGCCACATGCTAGCGCGCGCGTCCACGACTAGCCCTAAATATAGGATTTCGCGCGCGGTTGTACTTTAAACAGTAGGTACCAACGCTTGGTGAGCGTAGCATCTTTGTTGTAGAAAATGTTGTTATTAAAATAATTTAAATATACTAAAACAACTTGAAATTATTAAATGTAATAACGACGACGCAATTATACTATTAAACAAACAAGCAAATTTGACCAACTCATGCCTGCTACACATTTTTGACTACAAAGGTAGAGCACCTATTGTTGGTTGTAATTAAACAGTTTGGTGGTAAGTCCAATCCACTCATAGCACACTGTCTTTCCTGTTTCGTCGCGCCATAATATGTATAAATGTTTTGGCGGGAAATTGCAGATTAAATTTTTTTTATTTAGATTTATATGTTTTGTATTGCTTTTGTTGTCCGGCGTCGGATTGAATTCTTAAGGTAAAGCAACAAAATAAAATAGTGAATGTGTATTTTCTAATCGAGATTGAATATGGACACCTATCACATTGTGAGACTTAAGTGTCTTAGGCTAGCTATGGGAGGCCTGGTTGTGCTTCTGCCTACTCTCCGGAGATTCTAAAGTACGGACGTACCTACCTACCTATCCTTTCAAAGTAGGTAAAGCCTAGGTACTGTCAATATCAGTTCGGAATAAATATCATGTTTAGTCAAATTTTGAGTGAGTTTCTCGTTTAAGTTTAATTTTATTAAATTGAAAACAAATTAGGAAACGTAAAATAAAATGTAATTATTAAAAAAAAAATCAACATAATTTTAATACCGTCCACCAAACAAATGAAAGTAGTAATAACATTTCGTTGCACAAAAATTCATAAGTGCTTGTTTTAGGTGGATGAGAAGCTGATGACACTCGCCCTTGCATTGGTTTTACTTGGGCTCTCCGAAAGCAGCGCATTTGTAAGAAAAGAATAAAGAATGTGGAGGAAAGTAGTTTGGCATTCTATTCCTGCCTACTCCGCAAGGGACTTAGCATGAATAGCTGCTGAATGTTTTACTTAAATATGTTCCGTTATTTCTGTTTCTCATTGTAGTTACTACCTTTACATATTTTGTGAAGAAGGAGCTATTTGATTTGTTGTAAGACTTACTGCTTAAGCTTAAGTACTACGTAAACGACTTTTTTTTTACCGAAAAGTTATATTACCTTTTTTTCCTAAATATACCTATACTTAGTTAAATTTCATAACAAATAAATATCTAATTGTATTTTCAATTGGACTCAAGTAGGTGGGGTGGTGCCACCGGACACAAATAAACATCGGCTGTGTAAATAAAAATACAAATAAATATTTTCAATATCAAGTGATGTACCAGTGACAGTGTTATCTATTCAAACAATTGTGGAAATATTGTAAAATTCAAACAAAAATTTTTACTACTGCAAAGTGAAATAATCTCATAAATATTGAACAAAACTAGCTTCAAGTGGTTTTTTCTAAATAAGTAAGTGAGAAACATTTAAAATAACAATTAATTTTGACAACAATTATGAATTACGCAGAAAAGTCTAAAATTTTTCGAAATGTGTGCCGTTATTAAATTTGAATTTGACTGTAAAGTACCGATACCGAACCTCGAGAATAGAATAACTACTGACATCTACTGAATTTTAGTGTGACTGACATACTAATCAATCAAGACAAATACGATAACTAGTTGATCGAAAAGCTTCCGATCGAAAACAGTCACTAGAGTACATGATGTTTTTATACATGAATTTTTATGAAGTTAACTGGGACAGCTAGATAAAAAATACACTTTTATAATATACTGACATTCATGTTACTTAGACCTATAATTGCAACTTTATTTTAAATCATGACAACTCGGAATTTGACTAAGGTGCGCCTACTAGAAACAAAATTACAACAAACTCTTGATGAGCTTCAAAACAAGATACTTAAACCTTTCCAATAAATTACTAGAGGAGCGTGAGGAATGTGAGAAAGAAGTAGAGATTATTTTAAATAGAAAATATACAAAACATAAAAATGAAATGACCGCATTGTACTCTGACTATCAAGACGCAATTAAGCAAAGGAATAAACTTCAAACTCAAATAGAAAAATATTATGATTGCAACAACATCCACGAACAAGCTTTATCACGCATTAAAACACTAGAGCAGGAATCACAACGCGTTCAAGATCTCATAGACCAATTGCAAGCGGAAAAATCAGCTAAACAGTCTGTCATTACTATGAACAGGTTTAATAGTTTAGTTTCTTGTTCTATAAAACGACCTATTTCTATAATGAGTCGTAGAAAGCGCAAGGAGTACCTTAGAGTTTTAAAAACTGTACGTAAAGCTAATCTTAAAACAATAAATATGACAGTGTTATGCAAAAAGTATCAAAGAATAAAGAAGGAAAACCGTATTGCACTTGGAGAGCTGAATTCATATAAGACAAAAATAACTATTAATTTAGCGACATATAATGCTGAATCGTATAAACTAAGGTGTGAGATAGAGTCGTTGCATGACGCTCTTCGTGATATGACAAGGAAATATAGTAACGCACAGCAACAAATTTAAGAGCACATTTCAGCTGCCAATGAATTAATAGATCTTTGCACATATAAAGAGGAGCGTTTGAATTATTTGATTGATAAAACTGCTTGTAACTGTTGTGTTAGTTCCTCTGGCAGGGAATCCATACGAAATATAACGACATTAGGTACTCTTCGTACTATTCCTATTTCTGAAAACTCTGCTTGATAAATGTGCAGGCGACTCACATTCAAATATTAATTTTGAATCGTCAAAAGTATTTTTTTTAAGTACAGGAATGGGGGTAGGTACATCTTTGTAACCTCTTAAAACAAAGAGTTTTCAACCACTCTTACACATATGACAAACTGACAAATATCACTGATAAAATTAAAAATATTGACACAAACAAGGACTCTACTATAATTCTTTTATTATGTAACGCGAAATACTTAAAAAAATCCGACATATAAAAGTGCATTGATTGTCTATTGTCAAAAACAACAAAAAGAGTAATTCGGTCCGCCCTGCCTCACCATCTTACTATTATTGTCTGTGTTTACAGGCCCCCTAGAGGGGAAAATAAAAGTGATAATTTTGATATGTTTAGAGACGATAATGGAAAATGTTTTAAAATTGCTAAGTAAAAACAATAAATCTTTGATTATATGCGGCGACTTTAATATAAATATTTTAGAAATCAGTAGTTATTCAACAAGACTCTTAGCTCTATTTGTATAGCTCTATATCTCTTTATATTTTTAATCTCAAACATGCATTTTATGAACCAACACGCATAACATGTAATACTGCCACTTGCATAGATAATGTTTTTTCTGACTGCAACATAAACGAAGCGGTTATAATAAACAGCTTGAGTTCTGATCACTGTGGTCAATCTGTGTGTTTTAGAAATTATATACAGAAGAAACAAAAGCCGTCATTAATACAGAAAAGGACCATAACTGAAAAGCGTTTAGATACTTATAAAAATCGTATTTTAAAATATCTTCCTAACCTCAATATTAATTTAAACAACGATTTTTGTGAACAATTCTTCAATATTGTAAATAATGAATTCAATAACATTTTTAAATGTAAAACTATATCGGTCACAAATAAACTTAAATTAAGTGATAAGGCAACGCCAGGTATATTCAAAAGCCGTGATATTCTTTATGACTTGTACGCCCAAAAAAATCTACCACAAAATTTGCAATTTTTAGACTATGTAAAGAGATATTCTAAGCTATTTAGAAAAATTTGTATTTGAGCTAAAGCTATTTACATAAACAGAGAAATTAAGAAGTCGAAAGATAGACAAAGAGCGGTATGGAAAATTGTAAATAGAGAAACCGGAAAAACAAAAGAGGCAGAGAGGAGCTTACATTAAGGACAGGTAATGGTTTCGTTAAATCTGACGAAGCCATTGCTCATGAATTTGAAATTTTTTTTACTAAAATTCCGGCAAAAATTACACACACAGTAAATTCTTCCCCCATTATAGCAGAACAATTTATAAAACTTAAAACTTGTGACACGTCTTTTGTTTTTAAACATGTAAGTCCAGACGAAGTAATAAAATCTTTTAAATCATTAAAATTCAAAGCAAGTGAAGATATCTTTGGTATGTCTGTAAAGTTTTTAGGCTCTGCTATTAACATTATAGCACCGTATCTTAGTCTTATTTTTAATATTTGTGTTGACGATGGGACATTCCCTGATATGAAAATTAGTAAAATTGTACCACTATAAATCTGGCGATATAACTGACCCAACTAATTATAGACCTGTGTCTATATTACCAGTGATGAGCAAGGTTTTCGAAAAAATGATTTACAATCAAATGCTAGCTTATTTCAATGCCAATAAATTATTTTGTGACAAGCAGTACGGGTTTACTAACGGTCGATCAACCAAAGATGCCGGCATAAAATTAGTAACATACGTTATGAGAGCGTGGGAGCAGTCATGTGATGCCATAGCTGTTTTTTGTGATCTCTCAAAGGCATTCGATTGTGTTGATCACGAGACCTTGTTTGTGAAACTGGCGCACTATGGTGTTAAAGGCAAAGCCTTAGAACCAATTAAATCATATTTGAAATCTAGGTTACAAAAAGTTCAAGTTAATGGCACACAGTCTAAAGGCTCATTTTTGCATATGGGTGTTCCACAGGGATCTATTTTGGGGCCACTTCTTTTCTTGATTTACATCAATGATTTACCACCAACTGTCCTGAGTTTGTGTGAAATTGTGCTATTTGCGGATGATACATCCTTAATTTTTAAGGTAAATAGACTCGACCCGGATTATGATGAAGTAAATAGCGCACTTTTTTTAGTCTGTAATTGGTTTAACGCAAATAACTTGGTATTAAATACGAGTAAAACCAAATGTGTCAAATTCGTTCTTCCAAATGTAAGACCCATTCAAGACAATACAATAAAGTTGAAGAATGAGGTGATAGATTTAGTTTTTACTCTAAACTACAGTGGAGCTCCCAAATAGTAAATCTAACCTAAAAACTTAGCTCAGCAGCTTATGCCATAAGGAAAATTAGACAGATAACTGACGTGAAGACTACAAGACTTGTTTACTTCAGTAATTTTCACTGTCATCTGTCTTACGGTATTTTACTGCGGGGCAGAGCTGCAGGTGTTAGTACAGTTTTTATTTTGCAGAAACGAGCTATACGGGCAATATACAATATGGGCAGTAATCTCTGAGGCAGATTTTTAAGAAAATTAATATTATGACGGTCCCTAGTTTGTACATTTATGAAAATATAATGTATGTCAGGAAAAATATTAATGAGTTTACAAAAAATAAAGATATACACAGTGTGAACACGACAAATAAAAATAAATTAGCAATTCAAAAGTTTAGAAAAAAAACCTCGAAATGTTTTATTGGAGTTTGCGTTAGCATGTACAACAAAATTCCTGAAAGTATAAAAGAGTTACAAGAAAGAAAATTTAAAAACTACATAAAAAAGATGTTTTCTAACAAGGCATATTATACAGTAAATGAGTATTTCAATGACAATGACATAATATGGAGAATATGAAATTTTTAATGCTATTTTTTCGACTTTGATGCGATTGTTTTGACATTTTATATGACTGATGGGGAACGTTCGTGGTATTTTTAAAAAGTATGACGTCATCATTGCTGACGCCACGATTGTTGATTCCATGATAATGACTCATTTTGGGTGTTCTCAAAAAAACTTCACAAGCACTTTTACACAGCGTTTATTTAACGAGCAGCGTAACGACGTCCCAGAGAGGTGAATTGTGAATGCCTTATCGCTTACGATGCGGCCGTACTAGGGCTCGGCGCACGTGCAGGACGCAGGTGTTTACAAGTCGTTAGGCTAAGTATTGAAATTACAATGATAGCCTTAATTTCACATCGCAATCGACTCAAAGTAATCAACTGGTGGTTTTTAAACTATTTTTCTAGACATCATCATTTTATTTAACTTAATTATTCTCGTTTTTCAGAGAAACTAGTGTGGTTGCGCCGACACGGCCATTCTGACAGGCGGTGCGCGCTCTGTACCAGCCTCGTTGTTTCCAGTGGATTGTTGTAGACCTGAAAAATTGAATTTTTTTTTATCTGAGTGGTGCATCTGTTAACCAGCTTTGCTTCGTCTTTTAAGGATGTTAATGCTGTTAAGTTTAGTAGATTCTCGAAGATTTTATTTAAGAGTTATCGAAGGTTCTCGTAGAGTTCTCGAAGGTTCTCGTAGAATTCTCGGAGGTTCTCGTAGAGTTATTGAAGGTTAGGTATAGAAGGTTTTGAAAATAGTTACTATTTACTATACTTAGCTTTTATATTGATGGGTTGTTCTCAGCCTGTGCTAGTTGCTGTTTTTGTGAGGTCGACGGAATGGACTCGTTTGGTTTGTTCTAGTTGATCAGGCGGAAGAACTAATGATGATGCAGCTTGGGTAAGAGCTTGCAATCCCACTTCTGAAGACGGATGAGGAACGTTCGTAGTGTTTTTAAAAAGTGTGACGTCAGCATTACTGACGCCACAATTGTCGTTTCCATGGTGATGACTCATTTTGGTTCTTCTCAAACAAACTTCAAGTGTTTTAAGATTTCGTTTATTTAACGGGCAGCGTAACGACGTCCCAGACAGGCGTGTGAATCGTAAATGCCTTATCGCTTTTTTTTTTTGGAATGACTATATGTTGTCAACCTCGCGGTTTTTACAACTTCACCGGGCTTTGTGGGCCGAGCAGAATGCTCAGCCCGAGACATCATTACTTAGATGGATTGGACTGTTCCCTACAACGCCAACAACAAGGGCTGTCTCCCTGGAGACCGTACCTCGACTTGGTGCTGCGTTCTGGTTACTGGGTGGACTCGGTGAAGGAATAGTGGCGGCTCGTCGCTCGGCGTTAGGCGCCGGGCGCAAGAGAGGTCTTCGTCGCCTAGACCGGCGGCGACGGTGTAGTGTTGTGTCTTGTGAATTTGTGTTCCTGTTGGGATTGGGAGGGAGGTTCGCGTTTGCCGCGGTTATTGGATCCGATAACACGTGACGGGGTCTCCTAAGTTTGGCGGGCGCGTTCGCGGCCGGTGTATAGTCACACGCGGGTGCTAATACCGGGTTGGGGTGGGCAGTCGTTATTTCAAAGTACGCATGAACCTATTTTGGATAACTTGTAGCTTTTTAAGATGGGACGGGTACGTATGTGCGAAGGCGCCTTATCGCTTACGATGCGGCCGTACTTATAGGGCTCGGCGCACGTGCAGGACGCAAGTGTTTACAAGTCGTTAGGCTAAGTATTGAAAGTACAATGATAACCTTAATTTCAAATCGCAATCGACTCCAAAGTAATCAACTGATGGTTTTTAAACTATTTTTCTAGACATCATCAAATTATTTAACTTAATTATTCTAGTTTTTTAGTTGCGCCTACATATATATCCTATTAATATTATAAATGCGAAAGTTTGTATGTATGGATGTTTGTTACTCTTTCACGCAAAAACTACAAAGCCGATTACGATGAAATTTGGTATGTAGGTAGCTGAAGACCCAGAATAACATATAGGCTACTTTTTATCCCAGAGTTCACGCGGGATTGGGACATACGCGGGTGAAACCGCGGGGCGCAGCTAGTTTAGCTATATTTATTCGACTTCGTTGTAATTGTTTTGACATTTCATATAATATTTTTTTTGATTTATGTTCTTTTTTTATTAATTTTGTAATTTTTGGAAATACTTAATTTATAACAGTTTAATTTCAATATAATTTTTTATATTTTGAATGTTTATAAATTATAAATGGCTTAATTGTACATAGGTATTATTTTTAGAATTAAGAATTTTGATATTCAAAAAATGTATATATTGAATACTTAATTTGAATAAAACACATTCATTCATTCATTTTGGTTGCCAAGGACTTTGTTTCGCCGCTAAATGGTTTATAGTTAGGGTTAAACCTAATCAAATTTTAAAAAATAGTAACACATCAAAATGTGGTAAAATACTAAGTCCGTTCAGAAGTTCTGTCACACAATAAAAACTTTTTGATTAAAAACGCTGGCCACAAAAATGTTTCTTAATTTGAATTTAGAATATTTTATGAAGATTCTAAATTCAAATATGTACCTATGTATATTTTTTACTTACCTATTATTAAAATATGGAGTGGACTCCACAGACTAGTTAGTACCTACCTAAGAGAACTACACGGTGGCCGCTTAAAGAAGATTGTGTTGCTGTTATCGCGCTGCATCAATGTGGTTATATACCAACTAAAATTTTCGATATACTTACTGAAAAATATTACTTTTATTAGAAGATTCATTTATCGTACCATCAAACGATATAATGAGTACTTAAGTTTGGAAGACAGAAAAATATGTAAATATGTGCTGTCTTCTCACATAAAAATGTGACAAACGTTATACATGTTCAAGTTTCACTTTAAATGAAACAAAAATCGCCAATCTAATAAATAATATAAAATGTAACATACATACAAATAAAAAACATAACAGTATAATATGTTTCATAATATCATCCTAATGTCCACACAATTGGAGAGTTGCCTGGTATTTGTAATGAAATTTCCCTCAGCAGTGCCGAGGTATTATGATGCTTTTACCATTCCAAAATAAATATGCTTTTGACTGTTGAAGGAGGCCTGTATATAGCGTGTTATGAATATAGGTGTTATGCACAGACTCTCTACGCAAATTACAGCACATCCTGTTATATTATTGTTGAGATATGTGTTAGTATAAGTTATCTTCACGCCTAAAACGTAGGTACAGACACAACCAGTGCACCCACTACTAGCTGAAGATATTAAGTCCCACAATGTGATCGGTGGCAAGCCTATCGTCAACCAGGCGCATATCCAATCCTGAAGCAACATTTTTCTTTATTAGAAAATAGGAAAAATGCAATCTTCTTTTTGTTGCCTGACCCGTATGTAGCTATGACTTTCATATTGGCAGCTAGTTTTTAAAAAAATGGTAATAAATGGGTTAAGTAATAGAATGGGGTCATATCAGCCTAAATAATCTTTATAGGACTGTGACTTGGCTAAAGAAAACACATCAGCATGTAATATAAAACAGATATATTACTATATTTACAGTTTTTGCAAATTGCAGTACCTAATAATTTATTAAATTAAGTTTATAAATAAAGTATTTATCTTACTTTGAACTGTCAAAGTCAAAATGTACCTGTTTATGAACTTGTTCTAGAGAGGCCATATTTGAATCTGGAATCAGACTATGAGAAAAAGTACTTCCAACTTCCGATGAATTTATTCTATCAATGAATGTATCTTGAGTTGAAATATTCAAGTATTTCACCCTTTCTTTTTCCAAATAAGATACTTGATCATTAAGTGAGGCATTTTCATCTTTCAAAATTTCTACTTGTAAAACTAATTGCTCTACCAGTGAGTGTAGACTTTGACTTAAAATTTGTAACTCTTCAACAATCACCTGCTGAGGTTTTTCTTTCTTTTTTCCATCCACAACATCTGGTTCCTTCGAAATTTTATATTCAGAAGTCTCCTCTTTACTCGATAAATCATTCAATAATACTTCAGAATCATTTATGGTTTTGTATATAGCCACTTGTAGTTTAGTATGGTCGTTGTTTTGTACATTTGCGTAAGGATTCTTGCTTAATAGTTTCATGTTTTCCATTGACCTTTTTATTCTAGCATACCTTTCTTTTTTTGATTTAACAAATTCTTTTTGTTTTAAGTGATAGCTGTGTTGGATACTTAAGGATTCTAAAGCAGCAGTTGACGTCGAATATTTCATAGCGTCCAATATTAATTCCGCAGCATTTTGATGACATTGCATGGCTTCATCAAATCTATTGTACTTTAAATGTGCTTCTGCGCGACGATATTGTTGATGGGCCTGAAAATAAAAGCAAGTCAGAGGAAAAGTACGAGAATCAAACAAGACGTTATACTACCTTGTGATAAATTTAGGTTGTTGGTTCATTTTTCAGAACATTTCCGACGTGTATAATACGTTTTACTGATTAATTTACATAGTAATTACCATATTTAGTGGATGAGATTCCATGATAGTACTATGCAGCTATCTTGAAGTAAGCTAAATTTTCATAGTCCCGATCCTTATTTGCTGCTTTGATCCCGATTAGTTCAAAATTCTTCATCAAAGAGTTTAAACAGGCGTCTTTCGAAAGTAAAATTTGTGATACGTGTTTGTTAATTCCACAGTGATGACCATCATAAAGTATATCTATTGTGATGACTTTCCCTATTATTACTTTACAATTGACACTTGACAGTGATCACGTTGTTTTTTTTTATTTTTTTTAAGTTAATTTGCCCCTTTCTGGGGCCGGCTAAGACCTTTAGGCCATGCTGCCACGTCTTCCGTATTAATTATTTCAGCATTAGTCACATGTCTTCCGTTAATTATTCTTATACAGTCATTAGTCACTATTTACAAAGTCATGTCAGGCTCTTGAATAAAGCGGCGGTCACTTTACAAAAGCTCACTTTGGGAGATTTGGCGGCAGTGAGGAAATTCACGATACACTCATTTCTTCATGATTATTTCATTTCTGCACGTTCACTGAACAAAACTAAACTAATTCCCACCTAAATTAACTAGTTACACTCAATGTAAACACGAAATTCAATAATTATGAAAAAATGCGCACATCTTCATTCACGATGGCGCGAAAACTCCGTTTTTTTTTATCCCACTCGGGGAAAGGCAAAGGTTCTGAGTCCATACAGCCACGTCTTCCATATTAATAAATCTTTTTCTTGTTGTTATATATTTTCAATTCATGTCTTCCGTGTTGATTCTTTATTTCAGTCATAAGTCACTTTTTACAAAGTCATGTCTGGGTCTTGAGTAAAGCGGTAGTTTCGTTACACAAGCTCGTCTATGAGATTTGGCGGTAGCTAGGAAATTCACGATACACTAATTTCTTCATGATTATTTCATTTGTGCACTTTCACTGAACAAAATTAATTAGTCCCACCTAAATTAACTAATTTTACTCAAAATTCAATAATTGTGAAAAAAATACGATCATCTTAATTCACGATGGCGCCAAAACTCTTTTTTTTCCACAGTGATTCCGATTGACGATTATTTTTGTTGTTGCTTTTTAATTATTATTTTTTTAAGTTAATTTGCCCTATTCTGGGGCCGGCTAAGACCTTTAGGCCATGCTGCCACGTCTTACGTATTAATTATTTCATCATTAGTCACATGTCTTCCGTATTAATTATTCTTATATAGTCATAGTTATATAGGCTTATCGTCACTTACACCGTGACATCTGACTAGGTGGTAGAGTTTCGCAGCGACTCGCCCGGATTGGTACCACCGCCTTACCTATTCCTACCGCCATAACGTCAAAACGTGTTCCGGTTCGGAGGGTAAGGTAGCCGGTAAACTTACTTTTGCTTGAGGCCTAACATCCTGACCTCAGGTTGGCAACGCACCATTACCATGTTTGGTGTCTCTAGGCGGCGTGAATTTCTCACTATCAGGGAATTCGTCTGCTTGTTTGCCTTTCTATAACATAAAAAAAATCAGAATTTTTTGTGTTAAATAAAGAAATTCGGTTTAAACTACATACCTAGTACGTAGAAGTAAATTTTCTGAGCTGATCGACCGTATAGTAGTGTAGCGATATGTGCCACTTACCTTCTACCACCATATTTACCTTTATAAATCCGTACTTTCCATTACTTTAATTACCAACCTAAAACCTTTACCTTTACCGTTACCTGGAGGAACAAATAAAACACAAGGATACACTTTATTATCAAGAAGAGGTAAATAAAACGCAGTGACGATCAGCCGCCATTATCCTGAAAAGGACAACCGTTTCTCGTACGAAACCACATCAAGTTTGAAGCACTGGAAGCCTGCCTATCAAGATCACTGACCGCCCTGAAAAGGACGTGATTATCAACAAGGGATAGGCATATACAGCTCCGCATCTCTTCATATAACCAGACTTACCGTACGAGGAACGACGCTCCGCTCACTGAAGATGTTGACCGACGCAGACTGCTCGCTGGCGCACACTGGACTCTGGAGTCTCGCCCGCAGAAACGCTTTTATTTAACAGGACCGTTCTCGCCGTAGTCACTAGGCAAATGATATTGCATGTATATTCTGTCGGTAGATGTTAATATTTTTATATTTTTTTATGTTATTGTTTACAATTAATTTTTTATGTGATTTTAATGTATATGAACAGACGTAATTTTGTAATAATTTCATTTGCATTCGCACTCATTCACAATCACCGATCTCAGAGCTAGCACACTAGTTTCATTATCTTCCGCATCGACCTTCCGTCTGAGCAACTAGTCACGTAGCAGCAACACGACAACAGTCACACAACGACGGCTACATTGGTGACCACCGAGCAAGAACACCAGAAGAGAAGATGCCGGAACACAACGTTGAAGTCGAAGCCATCTCATTGTCAATAAGAATTCCACCATTTTGGCGTGACAAACCACGTCTATGGTTTTTGTCATTCGAAGCAGAGACAAACAACATAAAGAATAATCAAGAACAGCTAGCGTAGTTGGTGATACGTCAGTTAGAAAAGGCAGACATCGAACAAGTCTCAGATATCCTGTACAATCCGCCACAGGATAACTATTACAGTACGCTCAAAGAACGTCTTATTACCGCCTATGAAGAATCAGACAACCAGCAATTCCAAAAGCTATTGTCTGACATGGAACTCGGGGATCAGAAGCCTTCTCAACTACTCAGGCGTATGAAAATTTTGGCAAGAGACAAAGTACCAGACAACACACTACGATTGATGTGGATGAACCATTTGCCATCCAACGTAAAATCTATCCTTGCAGTCAGCAACATATTCAAGTCCCAAACAACGCTGGATGAACTAGCCTTATTAGCCGACACCGTCATGGAAACGCAAGTCTCCCAAATATCAACCATCACATCTACACAACAACAACCAGACGCAACACAACTACTCATCCAAGAAGTCAGAAGACTATCACTAGAAGTTGCCGAGCTGAAGTCAAACCAAACCCATCAACGATATTATCAGCCAAGAAGATCACCATTTCGTCATACCAATAGAACGAGATACCGCAGTAGAAGTAGAACAGTATCCTCATCGCCGTACTGTTTCTACCATCGTCGTTTTGGTGCAAATACAAGAAGATGCACGAAACCTTGTACCTTTGAGAGTAATTCGGAAAACCAGTAAAAACGCTTGATGCAGCGGGATCAAGTGTTTCAGAAAAATCATACCGCTTATTCGTCACCGACAAGAAAACCGCCTTAAATTTCCTCGTCGATACAGGCGCGAACATATCTGTGTTGCCACCATCAAAAGGAGCTACACAGAAACTCAAGCCAATCGATTTCAACCTCTATGCCGCAAACAATATGGTCATTCCTACATATGGCGAAAAGACGATGACACTCGATCTCAATCTTAGAAGACCATTCAAATGGAAATTTCTCGTCGCGAAAGTCAGCAAACCAATATTAGGACCCGATTTTCTAGAACATCATAATTTGATAATCGACATGAAGAATCGACGATTGATCGACGGTACAACTAAACTGGCAACTACTTCGTATATCGCAAAAACAAATCTACCCACAATCAAAAGTATCGACGATGAACAACCCTACCATCGAATTTTAGCGGAATTGTACACTTTTCCATTTTGAATAGGCAACTGAGTTACATAATCAGCCCCCTGAACCTGGATGATATAAATCTATAGGTAAAAGAGGTTGCTGTAACGTAGTAACTGTTTGACGAAACAATTTACTCACTATACTATATGTATCTCCTATATAGGTATAATTTTTTGTATCGTGTTTTAACATTGTTTATCTAGTAGTAGTACATCTTAAATCTATGTTCCTGACAAAGATTTGATGGCAATTTCAAATATTTATAACCCTCTTTTTGAGAGTCTTGTGATGTCAAAAAACAAAGTCAAATTGAAAGATAGGTCAGTACGATAGAGAGAGTCAGCAGTATTCGGTAATGACGTCTTTGTTAGGAGTCTGACCTAAAGCGCACATATTGTTACATAGCCTTATGGTAGCAACTCACATTAAATTTTTTATCCATAGGTTAATGTTAAAAACTAACACAAAGGTACGTAAACTGATGCTCTTTCATGTAATAAGTCCCGCCTGAAAATGTTGTGATTATCATTACTGTTTCTCGTACTAGTCTGTGACTATTACATAGATTTATAACGTAATATTCTAAATCTATGGGTTCTTATGGAATATACTATTCTCTTTGTTCGAAGATGTCAAATTTATCTCGCTTATGGAAAAAAAGGATTGCTTTATTCAAGTCACCGAGAATATCAATTGCAAAGAAAATTCTGGTTTACAAAATATTTTTTAGACCTCTACTAATTTACCGCTGGTTTCAAGAAAATGTTGATGAAATAAAAAGGTTTGAAGTACAAATCTTGAAACGAATTTTCCGAAGTTCTTCTACAAACATATATAACAAGTTTACAGATGTAAATGTA
The DNA here is from genome assembly GCA_002245505.1 of Calephelis nemesis. Lineage (NCBI taxonomy): Eukaryota > Metazoa > Arthropoda > Insecta > Lepidoptera > Riodinidae > Calephelis > Calephelis nemesis. Next base: position 302,794 of record NJDD01002000.1, on the reverse strand, counting down.
GAAAGTTATTGCAGAATCAAAAACATTCGATGGAAGAGAAGTACTGGTTCCCCAACAAGTATAATTCGTAGGATGCTGGATCTTCGATATTCTGACCCCTCAGAATATTTTACAATGGTTTCTGGAAGACATCTCTGTTAAATTTTGAATGAACTGCTTAAAATGTACTAGTTATGTAACTAGGTACAAAATCTTAAACTGTTCGTTGTCTTGTATTGTCTAGGGTGTACTAATATTATTTAAAAAAAAAAGTTCCATTTTCACCTCAAAACTGTTGAACTCAACAACTTCTTGGAAAAGTAATAAATTAAATGTTTGGAAAGGACATTAATAATTTTTATAATAAATATATCATGATAAATCAAGCAATGAAAGCTGGCAACGTCTTTAATCATACTACAACAATTACCAAGTCTTGTATTGAAACATGCATTTCGTGATATCATGTTGGAAACATAATTTTGAACTATAAAAATGTTTTAACATTTAGGCCCATCTTACGCATGTCCGTCGTCTATGCATTTTTTTCAAAGCTTTTTCTTCGTAAATCAATAAACGACTCCAACTTAATCTTTGGTTGCGAACATGATCTAGGATATCAACGTCGTTGTACCGACTATATACTTCAAATAAAGTTGCTCGTTTTCTTTTAGGATGTAAACGAGGATGTTTCGCTTTAAAAATTTCGAACAGGATAGAAGCTTCAAAACGTGATAATTTTGTTAACGAACGATTGTCCAACGTCCACACTTCACATGCGTAACTCAGTATGGGTCTTACAAACAACTTGTAAAGTTGGAATTTAAACCTAGAATGAAGTTCAGGATCACCCAACAAAGACCAATGTCTTCGACACCACAAATGAGCACATCTTAAACGTTCTGATATTTCCAAACTGGTTTGACGCCTAGTCAAATGTGGTACACCGAGCTGCTTAAGAGTTAATGCTGTTTTTTGCATGATCCATTGAAATCATAATTTTGTTATTTATATATTCTACTCTTTAGACTGTATGGGTATAATAGCTACAAAATAATGTACATTTTAACTTGGCATAAGCACAATACCTACTACAGATTACAAATCAATATTTAGTATAACTGTAGTCCAAAAAGTAAAAGTTATTGTCGATAAAGGAAAGGAGGTTCTTCTCTGCCAGTTTTCGAAAACTATGGAAACTACTGCTATGTGGTGACTGATTAAATAAAATAAATGTATATGTGTGAAATGTATCATAAATGCGAAAGTAACTCTGTCTGTCTGTTAATCTGTCTGTTACACTTTCACGCCTAAAACAGTGAACGGATTTTGATGAAATTTAGTACAGGGATAGAATAGACCCTGAAGAACAACATAGGCTACTTTTTATTGCAAAAAATATGGGAGAATGAGTAAAAAGAGGGGATGAATGTTTATATGGAAATTCGTCATTTTTAAAGCTGTAACAGTGAAACTTTGTATTTAGGCACTATAAATTTAGACACTTTATGATAAACGAAAGAACAAAGGCTACTTTTTTTTTTGCAAAAATGGGGGAGAATGGGTAAAACGAGGGGATGACTGTTCATATACAAATTCGTAATTTTTAACGAAAATATGACATTGGAACTTTGTATTTAGACACTTAATGAGGAACGAAAGAACATAGGCTACTTTTCATAGCGAATAAAAAGGGTTGAAGGCGTTGAATGGTTGATAGAGGAGATAGGTAACTGTTTGCTTGAAAATTCGTCATTTTTGTAAATACTTTTGTTAAGCCTGTGGCTTCATTCGCGTTCGATTCGTACCTACCTACTTATTTTAATGGCCAATATCCCTACTACCATACCATACATACAACTAAATTTTTTTATTGATAAGCAATAGGTACGTAGAAAATTAAAGGATAATAATAGGTATAGATAACCTTGGCTACTTTTCATCATGATTATAAAATGACTAGCTGCGCCCCGCGGTTTCACCCGCGTAAGTCCCAATCCCGCGGGAACTCCGGGATAAAAAGTAGCCTATATGTTATTCTGGGTCTTCAGCTACCTACATACCAAATTTCATCGTAATCGGCTTTGTAGTTTTTGCGTGAAAGAGTAACAAACATTCATACATCCATACGTACAAACTTTCGCATTTATAATATTAATAGGATGAATCGGCGGTCGTGGTCTCTCGGGTGGGCACTCGAATGGCGGGACGTGCGGTTGGTGGGGCGCGTGGCAATCGGTGCGCGGGGCGCAGAGCGCATGCGCAGGCGGTGCAGTGCGGCGTCACGTAGTGGGAGTAACTTCTGTAAGTGTGGCTACCCGAACAGGCAGCCTATCTAGAATAACTGTTTGCATCGAAATACCTACTAAATTCTGAAGCGAAGTGCTCACTGATTCTTAAAGCATTTAAAACATCAATATAAGTATGATCACCTTGCTGCCACATATTTTCAGTCAGCTCACAAAGTGTGAACAAACCCAGAGCCCAAAGTCTTAATCACTCATCTTCAGCTTGAACAAGCAAAAAATTGCGAGCAGACATCTCTTTACATTTCCCAATTCACTTTTATGACAATTATTGTACACAAAATGTAATGAATATCAGTTTATTTAGAATACTTAAAATATTCGAATTTAAGTTTTCACGTTTTACTGACAAAATATCAATCGAAAAACTTGATAGTAATAAACTACTGCGTGGACGTATTCGAATATCATAAACGCCAGTTTCTACGTAAAAAGGCCAAAACACTCGCAAAATAACCGTAATACGTCAACAAAACCGTCACGTTTACGAGTTTAGCGTTTTTGCCAAAACACTAGCAAATACTGTTTTCTCTAGTGACCACTAGGGGCGCTCTTCAAAAGCCCATATAAATTTGAGTTAAAAACGTAAACTCGAAAGTACTTAAGAGAAAACTACCTGTGGCCAATACACTCAGGGCTGTGAATTCCAACTTACGCTTTAGTTTATTAGGCTAATACGAATGCGAATTGCTATATTTTTCAATGTTAGCCTCAATATCAGACGAAATGTTAACAACAATATTTTGACTGTGGTCAGAATCGAATGTAATCTCGTTAATGGTTCAAATTCCAACTGGTTACCAGCCCATATTATTCACAAAATCACTCAGCGTATTGTTTTTTCTACGCCCACTAAAGTGAGAAGACGTAAAAAAAATCAAGAAACTTTCCAAAATAAATAAAGATTTTCTTGAAGCCTTAAATTTTAAAGAATGAATGTATTACTTGTATGTATTCTCATATAAAATTAATCTAAAATTATTATTATTATTATATTAAATTATTTCATTGGATAATGTAACAAAAAAAAAACTGTATGATAAATTTTGGTAAGGAAGAGCGAGACCACCTGACACAAGTATTTATTAAATACTTAGTACCTAGGTTGATCTCAACAACTGATCTAAATAATGTAACTATTTTAAAAGAAATAAACAACTTTTTAATTTAAAAAAAAATGTATAATGAGTAAGTATAAATATACTATGAGTAGTTTCTGATGCAAAATCCCCAATAATCTCTACTAATTAAACCTATACTCGCTTGAGCTGCCAGAAGGAAAGACCAAACAATAATATGGCGGTGTGCCCCGCGATTGTGCATGTTTCTTAGAACTATGTTTGTGTTATGAACAGCAAACAAAAAGTAGTCGCAAAATCAAAACAATTCCTAGAACATTAGCAAATGTTTTCAAAATAGCATACAATATTTAAGAAATATTTCACAATAATTAATTCGAACAATGGTAGCTATTTCTCAACAGAACTAAAGGAACGCACTGGCATTTCAGTCAATGGCAAAAGCTTATCGGAATAAATGTTTTCGTTATTGATATTTTTTGTAATTTTATACACCGCATGTTGCGTGATCCCACTGTGTACAGTCTCAAGTGTCCAGACTCTGCTCGAAGGTTGTGATAATCTCAGAGGATTGAACGTGACTTCAGTCGGAGGTACAGCTGTCAACGATCACAATTGTGATGTATTGCTGCCAAAACAGGTCTTCGCTGAAGAACCGCTTTTCCAGTACGAAATGGCAGATTCGGTACTTATCTTTATCTAGTGTTGAGAATATTTCGAATAAAAGTAATTGGAATAAACTTTAGAACACAACATTATTCTCATATTTGTATTTTGTCAGGTTGGCCGTTTGTCCGGCTTTTACGACATAACTAATTGAAACCTATTGAAATGATACAAGTAACAGAACTGTAGTCGTTCACTGCCACTTTTTTGTTAATTAATAAAGTTAGGCATTTTTTTTTTCATTATTGCCATTTAAAGATAAAGAATAGAAAAATTTGTATTCTGTTGCTTAGAGAAAAATAATAGCTTTTAGCAGTAGCAACTACACAGTAGAAGTAAGCTTTTTTTTTATAAAATAATGACTATTTTGCTACACAATAACAACACCTCTGTTGAACCTTTCTTGTAACGAACTTTTTTTTACAGAAAAAGTTTTTTACCATTCTTATGATCGATCCCGATGCACCACCTCAAGCAGACGGCGAGTTTTACTTACATATGCTAAAATCAAATATACCCGTAAGTATTATGCCACAAACTCTGCACCTACACCTTAAGTATGATCTGTTTGTATCGCTACAGCTGTAACTGAAGCACATCCATAAAGCGAATACAGCTCACGTTAGGTGGCTTGGACTGGAACCCTTATTTTTTTCCTTCAATCCGACTAACCCCACTCACAGTCGATCGCTTTTGAAAAATTATGTTTTTCTGTAGCTTTCACTCTCGTCTATCGTCTTTGCGGTCAAGCGGTACGCCGTGGGGCTCAGCGAGGTCCCAGGTTTGATTCCCGGGACGGTTATTTTTTTTTTTTTATATTTTAAAATAAAATAAAAACAACGTTGTCAGGTATTAAACTAGGATAAAACACGAGCATTTAGGCCATGGAATAACAACATACCATTCCTACCCGCATCCCTCCATAGTTTAGGTACATTGTTTTTTCAGTATTTTATCAGCCGTTCATGCCACATGATCGAACCAACGGCGTATGTTCTTTACGTACCTACCTATGTAAAAATTTGAAAGATCGCATTTTTTAAATACTTTCACAATTTATTGACGTCGATTTTTTTTCGTTATGCCATTTTGTTACAATCTTCTTAACTTTTTTAGTGGTAATGATTTAAAAAAATCTGGTATCTTATCGTAAATTTTAGTGGACATCACGTACCTACCATTGTTTGAAATTGAAATACAGTTTTAGTTTTGGAGTTACATTTAGAACCTTACTCTTTATCTGTTTCTAGTATATCAGGAAAAAATGTGCTATAACAGAAAATGACACCCGTCCTTATACACTTTTAATTAATGAATCAATCAATCTTAATTTGCGTAAAATGTGTTGCTGCTTTTAAATCTTTTAATTTTATTAGTTCTACACAATTATGGTCAATGATTTGACATGCGAAATTGGCAGTGATGGTATAATTAATTTTATTCAGATATTTTTACAAAAGTGGTTCATAAGATACAAATATCATGTAGGTACCTATTATAAATGTGAGGTAGATATATTTATTTGAGAAAGCGCGCAAATTTGCGTTCGTGTATGTTTGTTCGTGAGTGTGTGTATGCTTGTGTGTGCATGTGAGTGTGTGTTAAAAATATTGTTCAGTTTAATTGTTTAACATTAAGTGCGATTTAAATAATTTAAAAAGCTAAACCAACAATTTAAATTTAAAATTTAATACTCCATATCTTCTATGTCTTTAAATTTGTGTATAAATAAAATTTATTGATAGTAAAATCTTGTTACATCAAGCGGTAAAAAGGAAATGATAACAACAGTGAAAATATAAATCTCAAAAAATGATAAATAAAAATATGTCAAAATTTACGGGCAATTAGAAGCTACAAAATATCGTTTACATGTCGTAAAATGAAAAAGAATTGATTATCAAAATGTTCTAGTTATGAGTACAATAACTTGTGTAACCTACCTAAGGCCATCGCACGTTTTGATAACTTTTATTACAATTAAATCTATTTTTTCATTTTAGGGCCTGACTTTAAACGCCTTTGAGAGCTCGAAGACGTCCGGAGTGGATTACAGAAGTAAGCATAACTGTTAAGTATTATTCCCAGAAGTATAGTTAGTCTGTAGCTGGAGTCAAAGGCTGACGGCAGCGCCGATGTCCAACAATCGCGGCTGGAGTCGATCTCTTTCTTTAAATTAACTTTATTTACTTTAGAAGTTATTTAATGTTCACAAATAAGGTGCGGCTGAAATAAAAAGTCGTCATTTTGAAATCGCGGCAACTTTGAAATGTGAATCGAAACGTTCCTGAATCTGTCATCCGCAACGTGCTACAGCGGAAATACTGTAGTAAGGAAATTGTTATGTTGCGTTACGTTGGTTGTGTTACATAATTATTGTATTATTCGTGTATTAAAATCTGCCCGTGTTGCTCCGTGTCCTTGTGTAGAATCGATTAGGTACCTGCCGGCCTGTTTGTATTTGATCTTTAAATGGCGAGCGCAGAAAACGCAGTCGCGTACAAAACACAATCAAACTTGAATCTTGAGACAGAGGGTGAAATTGCACAGTAGGTTTTTGGACTTAAATATGCAATTGTAACGGCTCATTGCTAAAGGATATCGACGTGTCTTAAATGTCACAGCTGTCTTTAACTATCAGAACTTGGTCTTCTCACTGTCATAATATCTTAGGTTTAAAAAGAATAAAAGTTACATATCTATTTGATACGTTAATAAAACATGTTTTAAGCGGATTTGACCCTGGCTCGAAGCCTGGATCCGCCCCAACATATTTTGTAGCTTGGTCTATGGCAACAAATTATTTTGTGAAAGGTTTTTTATTATTAACATGTCTGAAAAAAATGTGTTATGATTTACTTGTGAAGTACAGGACAACGCATACTAGATAACAAGATTAATTTGCTGATATAATATAATGTTTTCTCCAGGTTACAAGCCACCAGCACCACCTCGCGGCAGCGGCGCGCACCGCTACTTGTGCCTACTTTACGAGCAGTCAGAAGGCAACAACTTTCTTCCGAACTTGCCAGCTTCTCGGGCCCGGTTTTATCTCACCGAATGGCTGCGTGGCAAAGCCCTCTGTGGGCCAGTCGCGGCAACTCAGTTTCGAGTACAATACTAGATGACGCTAGTAGTAACGATATTGTATAAAAATGTTAGCTGCTTGAGTTAAATTTTCTACCATAGATAGGACTCAAAAAATTGACTTTCGTTAATAGTCGCCATAATATTGTGAATGTCGCAGTTTCAATTTAAAACACTCTGTGTTTTTATTTCTTATAAAAATGTAAAAGTTTCAAGGCAAGTGTTATTAGGTACTTTGCCCTACCGTCGTAATGTTTATGAAAAAATAAATAATTATATTTTTCCAGACGAATTACATGATCTAATCGATTCTATTAAGTACAAAAAATTACATTCTTGTAGTGGTGTTAGCCAGCAAACTGGCACCCATATGTATAATATGTAGGTATTTTTGTATAGGTATTATTCATTATAAAGCAGATTTTATACACATTATTCATACACACAAGCATCACAAAAATTGAGATGTTAAGCTACTCTATATTTCAAGTTGGATCAAACTGCACGAGGTGAAAATATTACAAAAATCGGTTCAGTAATTTAGGAGTAAGTATGTCAGGGACAAACTACGTGACGTGGTGTTTTACACTTTTATGTACCTAATAATTTTAATAAACACATAGATTTAGAAAAACATATTGAGCATGTACCAACCAAAGGCCAATATACGTCAGGAATAGAACCTGAGCCTTATCCATGGTCGAAGTATTGTCAACTCCTCGACCGACGATAAATAAGTAGCAGCAGCCGCTTCCATTCAAAGATCTCCATTTAATTAATCTTCACTACATATTATATAACAGAGTCGCTTTCGCTGTCCCTTTGTATGTTTGAATCAACCGATTTTAACGCAGTTTTTTTAAATATATTTTATAACCAGGCGAAGCCGGGGTGGGTCGCTAGTCTATAATATAAAAATGAAATGCTAAACGTGTTGGTAAGCGCTTAACTTCCGAACGACTGAACCAATTTGACTAATTCTTTCTTTGTTGTGTAAGTTAATGTGAGATAAAGGTTCTTATGAAGAGAAAAACCGGGAAAGTTGCAGGGAAACTGGGAAAATCCATACTTTATTTTTCTCCATAAAAACTGAACGGGTGGAACGAAGTTCGCCGGAACAGCTAGTATGACATAAAAATGAATCGCTGATTGTGTTGGTTGGGGCATAACTTCCGAACCACTGGCCCGATTTGCCTAATTCTTCTTTTAATGTGTTAGTTATTGTCTGGAGAAGGTTTTTATGAAGAGAAAACCGGGAAAGTTGCAGGGAAAATGGAAAAAATAATACTTTGTTGTTTCCATACAAATTGAACGGCTGGAACGAAGTTCGCCGGGAAAGCTAGCTATATACAAATGCGTAACATCTTACGCATTCTTAGGAGACCTCGATACCTATATCCTTTATTCAAAAAAGTCTAACAAGTCTATATAGTCTTTTCGATATACATGTAAATCCTATCTGTGTGTTTCTAAAACTTAGCTCAATATAATCCTTTTGCTTCTTCAATATTATAATGTCCCTACCTCCTCAGGAGGCACCAGCTCTCAACGTTCGACGTCCGAAAAGTCTGTATTGAAACTACGTTCAAATAAAAAAACCAATGCAATGTTTATCAAAAAAAAATACAGCAAAGCGGTCGTGTTTCAAATGGCGCACGTAGCTACAATACTACGGTAATTACATAACATGTTACACGTTATGGCGCCAAAGTTTGTTTTTGACAAGACAACGAAACCAGTGAAAAATAAAGTTTGAGGCGCGTGGGCTGGCATGCGACAACACCATCGCACCAAGCCCACGCTTCACCAGCGCACGGCTCGTTGGCATAAACAAATTAAGTTTTTCTCCGACCGACTACTGGCTTATAAAGACTTGTTTCAAATGGACATGTCTTGTTCCTAACAGTAAGGTTGTAGCTATTATTCAATATAAAATAGTATTATGTTATACTTACATACAATAAAATACAAACTCAAAAGTTCAAACTAATAATTTCCACTTTACAAACCTACTTTTTTATTTTTAACCCCTGACGCAAAATGTGTGTGTGTGCGTGTGTGTCTGTGTGTATGTGTGTGTCTGTGTGTATGTGTGTGTCTGTGTGT
>NJDD01002000.1:246980-267801 GCA_002245505.1 Calephelis nemesis | reverse complement strand
GTAATGGGCGATCACCCGTGAAGTCACAAACCATGGGAAGCTAGTATAATCCCGTGTCTGTATGTCTGTCCGGTGAGAACTGGAAAAAGTTTCAGTCAGCTTCGTCTCTACTTTTGTTGATGTCCAAAGACAAACTATTCCAAAAAAACCTTTTTTCATTTGGTTTAATATTTGCCTACTTTACTAATAACATTAGGTTTAATCTTACGATTAATTGTCGGGATCACTCCTGCACTAACTTTTTAGGTCGCAATGCATTACAATATAAGTTTATTCTACATCGGCTGTAAGGTCATGTATAAGTTTACTTACTATAGCATCATTAAACACTTTTGATGTCTAAAGGCCGACTGTATTTCTAAGGTTAAAAAACTCCAAGTGTTACTTAAGTGTACTTAAAATAAAAATATATATCCGTACAGCGAGAGGATTACGTGTCGGTAGGGCACCACAGTTCACTAAATCGGGTTAAAGGAACTTCCGAGGTATGGCTCTTCCTTTATGTAAATTTAAATATCAACCAGAGCATAATAATTTAAGTGAAAAGTAGTCTCACTCCCAGTGAGACCTGTCAAGGTAAAGCTTACGTCATATTAAAAGGTACGTGACTGTTTTCCCTTACAAAGGAAACAAACATAAAACTCCTATTCGTAGATATCTCGGTCCCGAATTGTTCCGGCTCCACTTTGTATAATATTTTTTGACTGATAAGTCGTAAGAAACGAGGTCAAAAAAGTCTTTCCTAGTACGTACATTGTATACTACTGGCGTTGATATTTGTTCAGACGTGAAAGATTAAGATGAAGCATAGGTGCTGTGCTCGGCGGCTGCAGACTGCAGAGGTTGCCATGGACTTGGAATTTAAACGGATTTCTGCTTACCGACAAAAATATTCAAAAAAGTTTAAGTCGAAATTTAAGTCAATTTTTGGTTTAATTTAAGATAAAAGATTGAACTTGGCTCAGCTGCTTCTCTTTTTATTTATTTTTTGTTTCCATCTTTCTACAGACATATCAAGCTAGATGTGCTCGAGAGCTGACAGTTCCTTAGCATTTAAAGTAATTGTTAAGTATAATAATTAAAGCACTCCGCTGACCAGTACGTATTGTAGCACAACACAAAACTGTGGGGCGCCGACCTTAAGCTAAATATCACGACTCACGACATACTGACGACGGAGGTGTCCTCACTTGGAGATGTCAAGGTAGCCTTTTGCTTATACTCTACCGTCGGACACTTAAGCAATTGCGCTCTGTGAGTGAATGTGTGCTATTACTGCTACTCTATAACTAAGCTTGGTGTAGGGATGGGATAAGGAACGATGCCATGTCCTGTCGTCTGGCAATTTCAGGTCACATCGCCATTTTCTATCAGAAGACGTGGTGAATGTATAAAAAAGTTAGAGTGCTGACGAAGGTAGCGTTACGTGCATAAGCGAGTATGTCACAAGAAGGCTACATACATTGTAGGGTCTCAATCTGAACTAAACATGGCACCGAACTAAAATAGTCAGTCACTTAACCAATTACCGAGTTTGTATGAGAATGAGACAGCTGGAACAACTAATACCGATAAGTCCCTTATTTAAAATTTCACGATTCAAATTTATCTAAACTGCTCCCACAATTTACATATCTTTTGTTGAGTGCTCACTAACGATATACAATTTTAGCTAAACGCATAATGAGCGGTATAAACCGATAGCAACACTAACTGGCTTAATGCATTAACTATTACTACTCGACTTAACCGTTATAAATCCTAATTACTTAATTGAATTTGAAGCACGGCGTTATTAGGTTGAGCTTCTGTTATCAGCCTTCTAATAATTAGCAGGCACTTGATACTTTTTGTGAGCGGCTAACGTCTTTCACTCATCCATCTTCTTAAAAATCAGATTATTCAATCAAACCGATCCAGCCCTTTCCGAGTGGAATTAAGACTAAAAATGACAGTGAATAGTTAATCAAGTTGATAACTTCGCGATGGGTTTTGGCGCCTTAATAGCTCATACGCATTTTACATTTGAATTCTTGATTTAGCCGTAGCATAGCCATGCCATAGCCATAATCCACCAAATCAATATAAAATTCTATAAACAGTACTGAGTCAGGGATGATTTCTTAAACAATATTAAAAATACCTTTTCATTAGCAAGATAAATAAGTACCATTAGAGGCAGGAAGTGAAAGGTATCCGATAGTGCCAACGAAACAATATGCCAATAGTGCGGCAATGCGTTCGTTGGGCGCGTGCGCGGCGCGCGCGGGGGCGTCTCGTGAATGGATGGCCGTGATTCACTGCGGCTCATTCATAACGTGCGCGTGCGCATCTCCACCAACTGACGACCATTATTTGTTTAATATATCATAGATTAAAAAAATAAACACCAGTCTGGCATGTTATTTCATTATTTAAAAAAAATCAAGGATTACTTTTTCCTTGTTGATTCCAGTTCATACTGAATAATATTTAAGTGAACTGCCTTACTGAAGTGGTATTAGATAAGATCGTGTGAGCAGAGCATTTTTACATTTGTCTCTAACCGTGACAGTGACAAGGTGGTAGGTAGAGTCATTCAGATTTTCACAACCACCACTTCGATTTCTACCACCATGTTGACATTGATCATTATGTTATTTTCATTAGGTCGAAAAAATACAGTAGTTGTATAAGTTACAGTAGGGGCTTATTATCCCGAGATTGGCAACAGTCGGTAGCAATATTTCGTATATATAAAAGCTAAAATTATGTTATAATATATTTTATTGATTCAAAGTACCGTTTCAATGGTCACATTGGGACCAACCCAAGTCATCTAAATGTTTTCTTTCAATGATATCTTTCAATCTCAAGTCAAAGCTTCCGACCACATTTTTGCACGTCGTGACTGGGTCGTTGCGTATTCCAATATTTTTAAACAATAGTAAGCAAACGGACAAATGTGTCACCTGGTAGCACCTAACTGATTACCGCTAACCGTGGACCGGGACTATCGTAGGGCAGATGCCTACCAGTGACTTATAAAATATATCTCTTTACATAATATGATAGTCATTGAACAATCTAGATTCTAGAATCTGTCTCAAAATTAAAAAAATATTAACTAAATTAAGTTCTCTCTCTCTCATCTCCATTTAGCGACATAATCTTTTTTCTTTTGTTATTAAGAAAATTTTGTTTTATTACACCTAGACTTTTTTATGTGATCAGATATCGATCAAGTTCTCAGCTCTCCTAAAGGCAAAAAAAATTGTGGTCCATTGACATCACAAGTAAAAACACTTACTGGGTAACTAGGTATGTAATATACAACGTCGTTCCTTGGTTCAATGTTAAAAATCTTAGGTTGATTGAATTAAAAAAAAAACGCCTATGTTAGTTTTTCAATGCCTAATGTAAGGCAATCTCTTTGTACACACGTGACCAGCTTACTGGCAAGAAGTAATTGTAACATTAACTGAACAATGTAATAATAATAACATTAACTAATATTTACAGCTTACTGGTCGCAAGCTGGACATATAACATTCTACTCTGCTTTTAAGAATCACAGCAGATGAAAATTAGCAAGGGACCCACGTATTAAACGTTTGAAATCAGCCTCAACTTGTGTACGCAACAGCAGTGAAAAGATAAATGTTATAAAAATGAGACTGTCAGTTACATATTTAGATAAAAAGAGAACAACAGGCCTGTCTAGCTTTTTCGCTAGATTTTCTCAATTACCGGCCTCGTTCCGATCCAATGGAAGATTTTAGATTTTAAAACAGGTCACAAAGACATGCGGGATTACTCTAGAAACTCGATTTCATGCAAAACGGAAACTCAAGTTGGATATGTCATTTTAGGTATTCTTGAACGAAGTAAAAGCAGGCTGTTAACATGTAGATCATAAAAAAAATAATTAATCCAATAAAATACCCGTATTATATTATTTATTAACTAAATTGTAATAATCCGCTAGTACTTACTCTGTTTAAGAGTACTTATCTAAATTGACATATTATCCGATTCCAATTTCTGATTTGCATGAAATCGAGATTCAAGAGTGGGCTACCCTTGAATCTCGATTTCATTGTAATATTGTCGCATTTAAAATATGTTCTTATTCAAAACCGGATGAATTGTACTATCACGTCAATCAAACGTTCACGTTTTCATTGTATGAGCTACTCAACGGTACAAATGCCTTATCTTGTGTTTAGAAATAAGAGTGTCTAGTAAGAAGCAATGTGGAGTGATAGGTACACAGATTTATTTTCTGAGGCGCCCGGAATATGTACCACTGTCATATCTGTTCCTGCCGCATCCTGCCGCCATAACGTCAGCGCTTTCCGTGTACATGTTCTGGTTTAGAGGATAAGGTAGCCGGTATACTCACTTTTGCTCGATGTCTAACATCCGGGCCTCATATTGGTTACGCACCCTTAACACCTTTGGTGTTGTGTTTGCCTTTAATATTATGAAAATAAAAATGTTACATACTGAAAATGTAGGTACCAAAACAATTTCCATAAACAAGAAATCAAAAGCACATCAAGCAATTACAAACGCATGCCATCCGCGCTGAGGATCGGTTGTATTGTATTTTATATACACACATACATATCTTCACGCTAAGTCCCTTACGAGTTAGGCAGAGAGTATCGAGTGCCAGACCTCACGATCTTGACAAACTTGCCTTGCTTCCTTCACATTTATTACCCTTTTCATACAAACACGCCGGTTTCGGAGACTCTTGACACCACCCTCGGATAATATTCGATTGATCTGATCGTGAAATGTCAGCCTTGGTCTTCCCGGGTACCTACTTCGATCCACATTCGCATTGTATATCTGTCTTGTCAATTTTTCATCTCTCATTCTGTCCACATGACCGATTATTTATGCAAAATCTAACCCTTTAATAATGTGGTATATATTTAAAATAGCTAATTAAAAAAACTACTGCATAAACAAATAAGTTTGAATAAATAAATGAGCAGCCTTTAAACTGGTCAGTTTGCGTACGTACAGTACGTACAGTAAGTACACTATCTTATTGAAGTTAAAGGCAAAAGGTTTCGAGATCTCGACCCGTAGATTCGCAGATTGCATTTAACTGGATGGATAATTGTTGCTGAACGGCTATTCATTGTAACTTATAGCTTCAACTCCCCTATAACTTCGCTTAAGCTATGGTTATGAGATACCTACATGTTTAGCTAAACAAATGAACTCGATCTGAAATGAAATAAAACTTAATTATTTGTAGAATGTATGTGTTAAAAAAGTATATTCACGCCCATATCCCGGAAAAGGTAGGCACAGGCACAACCAGGGCACCTACAACTAGCCAAAGACACTAAGTCCCACAATGTGGTAGGTAGCAAGCCTATCACCAATCGGGCACGTATTCAATTACAGCCAAAGTTTTTATTTATTTGTAAATTGATTACAAACATTTCCTAATTTTTTTGGTGCCCGACGCGGTGACCGAACCTGTGACCTCAAGAAGTCAAGTCCGACACCAGACCGCTAAACCACAGATTTATATAACAATTCTAACATATTTTAACTACATCAAATAACTTGATGGCTATAGAAAATAATTACACTTTACTAGTCTGTAAAAGGAACGGCAAAACCAAGTCCCCGGCCAACAAATCTATCTGCCTTGAACTACCACCGTTTCCAATCCTAGTCAGGCAGGAGAAGAAACGGTGAGATAAGCACCTCAGTAACCACATTTTCTGAAATTATAATAAATGTATACTATTACAAAAATACTTCATTACATGTTGCAAGAAAATATTTAACACTACTAACAAGATTTCTCTAATAACAAGCCAAATTACCTTTGAAAGAAACCTTTTTTTGAAATGTTTTGAATGGCAGTGATGTAAGTTATTTATAACATAATATATTTTTCGTCGAAATATTTTCTTTTTATTAGAACTAGAAAAATCATCCGATCCATGATATTCGAGTCGTATGTGGAATAAACCAACAATTTTAATTAATAAACAATTCAACTAGGGAGTGGCGGAAACCTCATTTTTTTGTTTAAAATGCAGACGAGCGAAACCTTAGTCACTGCTAAATGCACTACACACTTATTTTGTGGTCAATAAATGTTGATAAGTTTCGTGTGTATGTTGCACATTGCATTATAAATTAACAATAATACCAAATACGTTTGGTACCACATTAAAACTGACTCCATATTGGAACATAATGTCGTTTCAATAAATGGAAACTACGAGAGATATCTAATCAGACAGACGCCGTATTTACAGCTTCCAATTTGCATGCAAAAACAATCACAGGTTACACAAACGGAAAATACTTTGCCGATATCAACATAACAAGATCTGTCATATATAATATTGAGATAAATAAGCGATAGTTAAACAATAAATTGCGTAACTAGGCGGTCCAATATGTTAACAATTTCACTATAGATAGGGATCCTTTTTACCAAACACTACGGTTGCCATCAAATCTTATTCTTTAGGATAGACCTAAAAGTCTTTTTTTTTTGCTTATTGCGATTGACTTTATATGCGGTTTACATTAATATATACTTCGAATAGGTGTTTATGCACAATTTCACCAGCTTATTTATAAGAGCTAGTTAACAATCTGAATTGTTTACATACATACATATCTTTACGCCAAGTCCCTTACGGGGTAGGCAGAGAGTATCGAGTGCCAGACCTCACGGTCTTGACAAACCTGCCTTGCTTCCTTCACATTCATATCCCTTTTCATACAAACACGCCGGTTTCGGAGACTCTTGGACCACCCTCGGATAATATCCGATTGATCTGATCGTGAAATGTCAGCCTTGGTCTCCCCGGGTACTTACATCCATCCACATTCGCATTGTATATCTGCTTTGTCAATCTTGTATTGTCAATTGTTTATTAAGCAGTAAGTTCTTCTAATTGGTAAATTAAAATTTATCAGCTACCTCTCAGAGATAAATTTCATTTAATGTAATTTACTAAATAATAGATACTCCAAAGATAGATAGTTGATTTACGTTTTAGTTAACTACATATATGTCTTTAAAACAAGGCCTTTGCGAGGTAAGTAGTGATGTAGAGACTTTAGTGCCGAGTATCACAATCTTCGTCAGCCTGACTAGTTTCCTCCACATTAGTTAATTTTTCATACAAAAGTGTCCGTTCTTGACACAACCCCTGGGTGATATTCAAGCTACTTGGCCGTTAAATGTCAACCGAGGCCTAATATAATTTGGGCATCAAATTAAATCAATTCAAATCAAATATATTATATTGCTTCAGATGTGGTACATTAGTTCTTACAACTTTAACTTCGCAGTCTCGCATATTTGATTTTTATTATGGCATGCTATTTGACAAAGTAATTATAGTAACTGGGTATACATAGAGTTATGAGTCACATAAAATAATAATTTAAAATTCACACATCACATTTTGATCATTAAGGTAAAAATAACCAACCCAAATTAATTTGGTAATTTCGTAGATAACCTCTCGAGCGCCCGACCACAGTTCTACGGTGTACTGTTTTACTGCCGATAAGCGCCCGGCCGCCGTTAAACGGTGGTCACGCAAGTTGTTCCAAAAATATTAAAATGAAGCCTGTGAACAATGTTTGTCTCTTTTTAATGTATAAAATATTGAAGCTAATTAAAAAAAGTATTCAAATATAATAATTTATGGTAGACTTAAAATAAGTAACTAAATCATTTAATTACAAATATATATTCTATTCAACACACAAACATTTACATAAGACATATTTAATTTAATAATCCATTTGCATATTATTACATTAATATATATTTATTATATTATGTATTTATTCTTTTTATTTTTATTATTTTAGTTACATAATTTACTTTCTATCTTATTTTAATGTTAAAAATTCTTTTAGTAACACATTTACTTAGATTGTAATGAAGTAATTATGTGTTTTCTATAATTGAAACTTTAATTAATTTGGTATGATACATATGTTTATAAATATAACATCATTTATGCTATTACATATCTTTAAAATTTTACTTTTAATTATTTTTCTTATCAAAAAATAGATTCCGGATCTGTTTTTCTGGGAGATGAACTCATTTAAGGAGTAAAATATTTTTTCGTTTAAACGTCATTATGTTATAGTCTCTTAATTGCTTAGGAAGCTTATTGAATGTTACTATGGCCATATTATAGCAATTCCTTCTGTATATATTATAGCCCAGTTTTTAGTATGTGTTTTAGCACTAATATGTTTGTATTTCTCCATATTCCAGTGTTTTTTTGCAGTAATGAATTTTCCGACATTGCATTTTATAAAATCTGACATTGTGTAAATGTACATACTAGGTAAAGTAAGGAAACTAAGCTTTAAAAAAAGGGTATACAAGAATCTATTGGTCATAGTCCACATATTGAGCGGACTTAGTTGAGTCCAGACGTCTCCAGGCCCATTGTTTTTTTATTTATTTAAATAACCCGGTATTAAGGTTTCGTAGCCAAGACCCGAAAAACGGAACCCTTATAGATTCATCATGTCTGTTTGTCTGTCCGTTCACATGACAAAGCCATTTTTTCCGAAACTGTAAGGACTATCCTGATGGAACTTGGTAAGTAGATAGATAAATTCTGTGAACCGCATTAAGATTATAACACAAAAATAGCAATCAGTTTCAGAGGTTCCCTATACTGAGAACGAACACTCAATTTTTTTATCTAATCCTTAAATGTGACAAACGATATTTTTTTTTTATGTAAGTAAATATCGAACAAACACACGGTTCACCAAATAGTAAAAGATAACCATGGCCTATAATACACAATACATATTTCAGGTGCATTACGGTCTCATGGCCTAGACATTAGGTAATTTGCCTAGTGCAAGCAGCTACCCTACTCTTCGTCCCGAAACGTGACAATGTCGTTATTGTGGCAGGAACGTGTGAGGACATTATTGTGGCGGATCTCTATCCGGACGAGATGCAGCATGACACTCTACCACCATTGGCCTTTTGTAATGATACCTTTGTTCACCTCTTACGAGCTTATACCATGAAGCCAGATGGGTTATCCTACACAAAAGTCTCGGATCAATACTGTAGGATTGTCTATGAGATGGAAAAATATTATTCATATTTCACCAGTTCCTAAGTAATTGTTGGGTAAATATGGGTAACTAGGTAATTCCTAAACAACGCGATTTATCACAAATAAAAAAATTTCAATCCCCAGGTACTAATTCATTATAAGTATGTAAGAAAGTATGTGAACTGCTCATAAATGATTTTGAAAACTTGGTAGAAAGCACAAAAATAATGATTAGTCTCGAGTGTCCCGCGAGAGACCTTACTCGAGGGCACCCTAAGCCCAGACGACATTCTCTAGGAAATCTTTCGTAATGTAAACAAGATCTGATTAGATTAAAGTGCGGATAATCTCGTTTTATTTATTAGCACTCTCGTTACACTAATTTTAACTTGACATTTAATATACGAATAGCCTCAAGGAATTTTTATAGATGTCTGCCTATCTGCTGTACAAATTTTAATGAAAAGAAATATCTAAATGTACATGCTATCAAAACTAAAATCGAAATAGTTTTAAAAACAGTAATGTTTAAAAATTACCTAAAATTAAATAGCATCCGGTTACAATATTTACGTTTTTAAACGCAATATTAATATAAAAATTCTCAACAAAACATACAACGTCCTCTATGGATCACAATTACCCTGTCACAGATAAACTTTTCATGAATTTAAACAACTAATTACAGAGTTAGTACTTAATTAATAATGTGGTGGGACAATTCTATGATTTGTTTATGTATTTTTTTGTAACAACAAATTTAAATTACATAAAGACAACTGGGTTTGACTTCAACTTATCATTGGTATGCTGCTTTTAATTAAGTAATATAGTTCTGTTGTATCACTTAGATTGGTGCTACTAATTTTCGTGGCGTGGTTTCATTACGTCATGGCTCCCCGCTATCGTGTCCCAATTCGTAACTCAAGATGCATATCGAATAATAAGCCTGTTTAGGCAAGACCGTCATAGTTTAGAAACACATCATTGTCAGCTTTGGTGTCATTCGGTTGACGAGATTTTCTTATCACCGGAAAATTCATCAGCGCGGTATAAGTGAAGTACACCATGACTAGGACTTTATTTCATACGTTGTTTTCGAGATTACTACGCTGAATCTGCATGGTGGTAATGGATACACTACGAAAAGCGAACCAAGCCAGGAAAAAAGCCAACGCTAAGACACCAAAAACACTATAAAGGTTTTATTTTTCAGATGCTTTTATACAAAAACCATTAAATTAATAACATGAACGTTGTTAAGAAATTCGAAGACAATGGTATTAATTTTGTTGCGCACCCACTAAACTAGTTTTAAGTTGTCGCTATCTTCTTCTGACGAAAGTAATAGAAAGGGACAAAACACTTTTAGTTTTTTTTTAATGGCTAATTTGTTTCTAATCGCGAGGTTTTTACAAGTTCATCGGGCTATAACACAATTTTAGTGATGTCGGATTAGCCCATACGCGACATTTCTACAGATTAAAAACGTCACAGTTTGACATGTAGGGACTAATCTGACGTGTTTAAAATGTTCCATCTCTTTTGTTTTTGTTTCAATTGAAAAAGATAGCATGCGTCTAAAATAAGTTTATTTTGTGAATCACCACCAATATTTTTTAAATTTAGAATTCAAAAATTTCAGGAATTAAAAAAGTGAGTTTATGTTTTAGCAACTTTGCAAAAGAAGTATCAATCTTTATTTTTATTTGAATGAAACATAAAAATAATGCTTTTTTTACTGTTTATAGACAAACATATCTAAACAATAAATTTATTTATTTGGATAGACGATGGTTGGTTCGTTAATTTCCGACACAGGTACAATGACACACAATAATAGACATATCAATTAGGATTATGGGCCGTTTGTAGTTTTCCCGCTAAAACCGGAAGAGATACAGGGGTGAAGAGTAGCTAACGTCCTTCTCCAAGAACAAATCTACTTTTATTTAACATTCAATAAAACTAGTTCAGCCATTTCGATTTAAAAATGGGCGTACATACTCGTAATATAAATAAAATACACTAACACGAAAAAAGTATTCTCTAGTAACAGGCTGAACCTAAGTTGTCTGAAACAAAATATTTACTTGTAAGTTTAATATTTCATCAAGTCTGTGCCGTTATGATCAATTTAAATAAACCACATTAAATGACTGACCCATTTGGGGAATTTATAGAAAGTTGAATCGCTTAACTGAATGTTATTGTTGGAAGCCTGATTGCCAAGTTCGAGTCTGCTTTTGGTTGCGATCGTGACATCGAAGGTAAGCGACGATATTAAGTTTCATAATTCACGCTATTACGGCTCTGTTTCTGCGCAGGATCAAAACAGGCTCAACTAAATTGGCTTATACTCCGTGTCTGTTTGGAAATATGAGCGTGAGCAGCTCCATAAAGAAAGCTCAGTTGTCCTACGAGATGACTATCGGGCGAGTGGCTGTCGCTGGCTGCCGTCGGAACCAACGTCTATCGCCGTTCGCTTTTTCTACTTAAAATGTATGTAGGCTGGAATTAAAATAACCGAGCCAGTTTCTCGCCATCTGACTAATTACATTTTACTATTTATTTAGGTTATTAAAACAACAATTAAATAATCATTTTTTTTTTGATCACGGAATCTGTATCGATTTACGGATCCATCACATATATTTATAATGATTTCTATTACTCTTACTCGTCTTTTTCTTTTCTCTTCTTTTCACTTAAGAAAAGAAAAAGATGAGTAAGAGTATACTCATCTTTTTCTTTTCTTAAGTGATCAGATGACGACAGATTTACTACATCATTATCATACTAACTTCTAACAATAATTAAATATAATTGCTAGCATTTGTTACAGATCTTTTTGTATACACTTCATATTTTTTGAAGTGAAACTTCTTTATCGGGGTTGGAAAAAAATGTAGTGTAACATTTTTTCGTTACGCGTCACATTTCTCCGTTACGCGCCATCTTTGTTCTTATCCCTACCATACGAACCTACCATTCGAAGTATATTTCCTCCAGCGGAGTAGGGATTGGCAATAAACTTTATTTAACCAAATTCTGTAAAGTTGCGTACAGTAAATTATTTTTTTAAGAATATCGTCATAAAGAAGATTTACTTCTTCACTTCTTACGAGTGTACGCTAGTACACGCACACATTTTTTTGTAGCGAAAAAGTGTGCGTATTTCTTGATGGTAAGAGTATGTATTAGTAGAGTATGTATGGCTGACCCGTAGCTTTTCTCTTCATACGCAAAACCACATGATCAAATATGAAGTCCGTTTCATTTCATTTTTTCTTATGAGATTACTTCCCATCCAAAAATATATCCATCCATAACAACTATTACCAGTTATAGCCTATCAAATTATAAAGAAATATATCAAATTTTATTTACAAATAGTTTTAAAGTGGGAACAAACAAATAAACAAACTATGTATTATTTTTCCTAAATCGACCCCGCACCACATACGTAAAGATTATATTACATAACAATTATTTATTTGATAGTAATTTTATTTTATACATGTAATTATTAAAGCAGCTGCACACCCACGCGTTTGATTTTGTGAATGGATCAGCGAGATAGAGGAGGGAGCCACGAGTTGCAACAGTCGCCCACGCGACCGCTAGAGGTCGCCAACTTTCGTACAATGGTATCGCCAAATTTTGTTATACTCAATGACCCGCAGTAAAACCGGCCTGGCCTTTATTTCATTCATATATTTCACTAGCTGTAGCACTCGGGTTTTGACGGAATTTTAAAGTTGTACATAGGTACACGTACTTACATATCTTCACGCCAAGTCCCTTACGGGGTAGGCAGAGAGTGCGAGACCTCACGATCCTGACAAACCTGTCTTGCTTCCTTCACATTCATTACCCTTTTCATACAAACACGCCGGTTTCGGAGACTCTTGACACCACCCTCGGATAATATCCGATTGATCTGATCGTGAAATGTCAGCCTTGGTCTCCCCGGGTACCTACATCCATCCACATTCGCATTCAAATGTTGTTGTTCAAAACATGTTCCGCTCGATTTCTCGATCAATTGTTGTTGCCCAGTCAACAATTTTGTAATCGGGATTCAACAACAGCTCTGTTGGTAACTTTTACATAAGTTAGGTTACATATAAATCTGTTTGTCTACACATATTACTTACATTTAACTAAATAGAGTATTTTGTGAGCTGCCTTAAAATTCATACCTACCAAACATATGTGGAAAATTAAAATAATATTAAGTATTTTTACATGAACAAGTTCCGGTCCCGGCTTGATTGCAAAATATCATCCAACTGGCTTCCGACGGTCAGTTTACATTCGTCTATCACTAGCACCCGGATAAAGTGGTAGAGATTTGTGTCTTCTCGGCCTCTTCTATCTTCTCCTTTATTTCGCTCATTTCATTTCACATTTCACTCCAGTACTCACTACTGTCCCTTTCCGCCCGTCTATTGAGGACATCTTATTTAGTAAGAATAAGAAAATATTATCCGCTCTAAAAAAGCACCCAATATGACTAAAACTACAAAACTTTGTACCATCAGGACACCAAATTTATACAAAAGTGCACTTTATAACTTACCAGCTGTCCTTATATCATATATATATATATAACTTCGTATCGCTTGACATTAATGCTTCGAAAGTAGCGCAGTCTGTCGGATCCGATTTGAAACATTCCAAAATCAACAACTACTTATTATTAAAAAAATAACTAAAAAAACATTATCCCGGAGACCAAATTGTAAATCTAAACCATTCTCGAATTCCCTTGAACACACACAAAAAGTTTCATCTACATCGGTTCAGTGGTCTAGGAGTTCACTGACAAACACACGAACACACACACACAGATATGACCTACACGCTAGTATTACAGCAAGACAGGAGCAACGCCAGGCCATGGCCCTGAGGGGGGCAAGTTCATACGGAGATTGAGAAAAATATGAACGGTAAGTTACGCTAGGACCCATACCCTCGACTTTTTGACTTGCCTTTCATTTCCTGCTTAAATAGGAGTAAATTAGTAGTTAAAGTACAAGAATAATCGAACAAGCAAATCAAGTTAAAGACATAAGACTGTTTTTTTAATATCTGTCATCAATTTTAGAATCTCTAGGGGAGGGCAGCTGCCCCTCTTGCCCCCCTTGGCGACGTCCTTGCAGCAAGACATCATTCAAATAAAGAAAAGCAGATTTTACCGACAGTAGGGCGGCTACAGGGACTAGGTATTCCAAACACATTGCAGCACATGCAAAGTTAATTATGTTAATAAACCTTCTGGAAACTAGAGAGAGCCGTCAAAAACATTTCACTTGGACTGGACAAACGGCGCACAAACTACATTGCAAAACATTTGGATTGGCTCAATCCACTTTCTAGGTTTGTCTGTTTCATTAATGTATCTCGCACTAATGACTTACGAACACTCAAACACTCATAATTTCTTTACGTCCCGTTTGGACAGACGTCTGTGCAAACTGTATTATTTCCTAAGCAAAAAACAATGAACGGAGACGTGCTAATGACGACACTTGGATGTTTTACGTTTAGCACTCGGCGTTTCACAGACATTTTGATGCAACGTTATGTTAACAGTACCCGTAGTAGGTACGGTTATTTTGTAATTGATTTTAAAAAGGAGTATTACGTAGCAGCCGAAATAAATGCAACTTCAACATTATAGAGTCTTACACATTATCTATTTAATATTAATATTGCATCATTAGTCGTAAGACGCTTTATTGCTTAATACATTTTACTTACCGTACCGATATCAAACTTAAGTAATCGTGTTTTATTTATAGTTTTAGATATCCATGAATGGGATATTCAAATCAAATAAAGAATATTTTTATTTTTACGTTTTTACCCACAAGAAACACTTGTGACGCGTCTATATAATACTAAATCTACCATCGGATCGGAGGTAAACATTTTATTTGAACGAGTACATAAGTATATTTCGGTGCAGTTACTTTGGCAAGAGTTAGCAGCAACAACTTTCCCCTGGGGAGATTATTGACAGAATATGCACTTGTTAACTCTCCGTCCGATTCCTCTTCTTCTAACATTTATTTGTGTGCTGTTTTGAAAACAAAAATTTAACTATTTTGATATAAAATAGCGATCCAGTAGGCGCCTTCTCCTAATGTTAAGAGTCCGGCCAACCTGGCGCTTACAGATGTAATTTATGTCACTGATGTGTCGCTCTCTTGTGGCTGAATCTAAGGCCACATGTAAATGGCTCCCGTCTACCCTACCCTCTTGTACGGAACGCTATATTGACGAGCACTGGTGGTATTGCGACACGAGTACATAAAGTTGGGACACACAGCACACTACCTAGTGACGGTCGATTGAATTGCTGCAATAATTCAGTAACCGCCAGTTGGCATCGCACCGAGACGGCGGCTAATAGGATCAAAATCCTATTAATATTATAAATGCGAAAGTTTGTATGTTTGTTTGTTCGTTACCCCTTCATGCAAAAATTGCTTAGCAGATTTAAAGAAATTTGACACAGATTTTATACTGAAAAAAATGTTCCTGCGGAACCATTTACGACGCAGGCAACGCAACGGGCAACAACAAGTATTTTGTGTTAGCAATTGAGTAGTTACAAAATTTTAAGATTTCCTTTTTTTGATTAGGTAGTAGAATATACCGTTCATCTAAAATTGTAGAATAGTGAAATCTGCATAATAAAAAACTAAACATAGAAACAGGCCTATAGCAATTAAATGTAGGTAGCAGAGACATTTTGAGCATTTTTGTCTGTCTGTGCCCTAATTTTATATTTCACGGTCAAGATTCACGCCTAGTCTACTCCGATCTATTCCAGTAGGTTTATGGAATACTTTTTGTTCAGTTAACTGAAAGTGTTCCCAAAAGAATGTGTGTAGAGAATTCAGACAAAATTAAAAGTAAGATTTTAAACTTAAATCGTCTCGTATTATTAACATTTTTAATTATTCACACGATATACTCATGATCTCTTCTTATTATATTTGTCGATATTTCGGCCTAGTTGCATCGGCCATAGGTAAAATTAAAAGTTATCTTTATTTCGTAAGTGCGCTTTTTGATTTCAATTTTTCGCTTGATTTTATGACACAGGAGCCCGAAATGATGAATTTGTGATGACTAAAACGTCATGAGGAGCCCGTGGCTTATGTGGAGTAGATGGTGGAGAACAAAAAGTCATGCGACGTTTTTGGTTATAGCGGTTTAGGGGACGTAAAATACAATTACAGATAATCATATGCGAGCGCATCAGTTAATAACGGTACTTGTCTAATGTGTCTCAGAAAATATTTCATCGGAGAGGTCACCCAACGCCTGATCAATTTAGATGATTTGTTTATTGAAGTTTTTGATTCTCCTACTCCCGTATATCATGTTCAAATCGTCAAAAGAAATTGAATTTGAAATGTCTGCCAGTACCAAAAAACTGTAGGGCGCGTTTGCATCGTCCTCCACTAACTCTTGGCATTTGCTGACTGCCAATAATTAACGTGTCATCTGAATTTGGGTTTCGGAAATATTTCGACTGGACATTTCATCGGACTTGGCCATCAAGAAACACCCTACAGTACCTACCTACAGTCTACGTGCCTACATGGTCAGGTATTTTAGATTAAACCAGGCAGTTACAATTAACCACCGATTAATCTCGAAACTGCTACTTTGACACACCATGCTAATTTATGTGAAAGAGAGGTATTTACGTTCCGTTTCTAGTAAGTACTGCAAAGTGGATGTGTGAGGAGCGTTTAAAAGAAAAGTGACTCAAAAACTGAGTTTTTTTGGAAATTTCATTTCTTTTCAGCTGTTCTCGTTGAAATGATATTGATTTCTTTATCTATAGACTGTTTTGCACAGTTATTCAGCTATCAAAACACCATAATTCATATCTTTACGAGATTGATTTATTATCCAAACATGGTGTGTCCCACATTGGTACTGGATCATGTACCAATGTGGTACATGGTTCAATGTGTACCACCCTATCGTTAAATAAGTGCAGTATTTACAATTATACGATCTAGTAACAGCGGAATCGGAAAAAAAGTAAATTATAAACTTAAAATATACTTACCTAAATCAACTGAAGCTAGAGTAACAGAAATTAAACGTCTCGTGATTCATTAAAAATAAAGGCCCTAAAGAAAAATAAAATTGTAAAGGATTGTATTGAACTATATTTAATTCTATTTCTGTAGAACTTAAAATAGTGATAGAAGTGGATGATACAGAAATGAGCTAAATAGATGAGTCTGAAGATTTAGAAGAACTCTTTGTTATGACGATTATGTTCTTTTAGTTTGTAATACAAAAAATGTATTAGTTTATTATATACCCATGATCAATAAAGTTGACAAGTTTGAGTAAGGAGTTAAATTTAGATCAAAGTATATAATAACAAAGTACTAACTTATATAAGTAAACTAGTACACTGTAGGTAAATACCACCTTATTTACCAATGTTGAAAATATGCCGGTTAAATGTGTACCTCCTGATATACTCGTTGAACCAAAACCCATTTTTGATTAATTATTTTTTACAGTAAAACCAAAAGAAACATCAAAAACAAATGTTTATGAAATTGAAGTTGAATAAATATTTTGCTAACTTTACACGAAATGTTAAAGGAATTGCTTAAAAATCAAGCCAGCTGTGAGTCTTTGGTTTTTACCTGGTTCAATGTGAGACAACTTACCCTACCTCCCATATAATATGACAAAGTGAAGTCTCTGGGGCCCGCCTGCCACTACTAATTATATAGTGAATCATCATGAAGATCATAAGATTCGCAATTTAGAAATTACAAACATAAAACTCTCATTAAAAATGTCCAACTGAAAAAAAAGAAGGAGGTTACTCCCACGGCCCACCTGACATCACTACAGTGACAATTTGTATGAGGAATCAATAGTATTTATCTTTGATTTATAAAATATTTATAACAATTTTAATGCATTAAACCGCATACCTTTTCATAATGTCTTTAACAGAAGGATAATAATAAAATAAAAAAAACAATAAACCTGGGTAAAACCCATCAGCAATGTAGCCAAGAACCGTCTCGATTACGTCAGCTTTCAATAATACATACAAATTCGCATCGAAATCGGTCCATTTGTAAGACCACGATTTCTGGGTAATTCGACCATCTCGCAAGTGCGCTCTTTCAAACAAAAAAAGAGATATTTTTACCATCGGTTCACTAAAAAATGAGAAGTCAACAAACATACTTAAAAATAGGCTTCGAATTTACAACCAGAACAAAGTTCGCGGGCAGGCTAGTGAAATTTTAAAATATTAAAAGTTGTATATTTTTATAATTCGTAAAACAAGGACTTGGATTTCCTGACGATAAGAAGTATTCCATCGCCAGTATACTTGCAGGGTGTTAGCAATGTTATGCCAACATGAAAATGGTTTTGTGTCAGGCTTTGGAAGGTAGGGTAGCCGATTATGTATCGACTACCCTACCTTCCAAACCAGTACATGGTCAAGGAAACTAACTGGTGGCATGACCTGGTCAAGTGGTCCAGCTAATCTCACAAATAACTACAAATTTACTTGGAACTGCATTTGCAAATGATCATAGAACAATCGTCTTTAGAGTAAAAAAGGCGATATTGTTGTATTTCTATAGATATTTAAATCCCATAGGTCTCGCGCCGTAACCTGCTTATTATATCAAAAAGTCGTAGTAATTATTTAAATTGGACTATCGAAACGATCATCTCTTAAGTCTGTCCAATGATCGGAGCCAGCTCGGGCACGTCGAGCACGCCGTCCAAAATGTTTGTGTCGTTCATTGACACGTGCCAAACCTGTTTCTGAGCAAGTTTTTCTGAATGACCGCTTCCTTTGTAAGAGTAAACACATTCAAATTCAAATGTTGCGATTAATTCATAGTTTGATAGCTATGCTTTATGAATGGAAACCGACTGTGCTGGTGTGGGTACTCCACTGTGTTAAACGGACACTCACACACGCACACGCAATCTGCATACCCGTCCGGGCGCGCCACGTGCTGCTCTCGTCGTGTCTCTGTTAGCTTTTCAATATTCAAAAACGTAGTTTTAATTGGTGATTGTATTTTGAAGCTTGCTGCTATAGAGTTGATTTTTTTTTATTTAATATACATTAAACCTATACCTATACCTATTATGAAATACCTCCAGTACATGATAGAGTGCTGTGCAAGTGATTTACTTGGTCAGGCAGCAGAATACCTATTCAAGAGTAGTACATTGACATTGGCAATAAATATGATTGAGGAGTAGAGAGGAGACTACACACCGGGCAAGTGGGTCCACATAATCTGTTTGAGGGCGATCACTGACGACTTTCTCATGTGGTGTGAGTACAAATGGTTTGGCAATACACACAGCTGGATTATTGCTGTGATGTAGTTCTGGAACTCAGCGGTGGAGTCCCGCTCTCAGACCTGCCTACACCACTCGGAGTTGGGTTGTGATTTTTCTGCCGCCCGTAGTTCGGTGCTCGGCTAGGTTGGGGGTAGACGGGGACCTCACTTACACTAGGATATAGGATTACAGCGTAACATCTCCGCTGCTACATGTGAAATACATTTCTGTATCCCACAAAACCACCATCCCATAAAAATCGATCCGTGTACTTGATATCTGACACCATAAAAGTGCTATCGTCAGCCTTTATATTTGAATGCATAGTTTTTACACCGAGCTCAAACATTTTTCAATAGATATGTCTCTGATAATCAAGTGTGGATGTTCATTTTATCTAAAAACCACTATACAAACCATGACAAAACAAAATGTTTTATGACTAATAAAATACTATCAGAGATACCAAATTACAAAACGTTGCGTTTGTTGTTGTCTCCTAATGACTTCACTAGCGTTGCCCCCG
Organism: Calephelis nemesis; assembly: GCA_002245505.1. Taxonomy (NCBI): domain Eukaryota; kingdom Metazoa; phylum Arthropoda; class Insecta; order Lepidoptera; family Riodinidae; genus Calephelis; species Calephelis nemesis. The sequence goes on along the minus strand of NJDD01002000.1, from coordinate 247,794 downwards.
ACTCTCTCCACGAATTCAAGATTTAAATTACAATTATTGCCCCCCCGGTACATTGAACCCAAAACCTCTGGAAAAAGAGTGTCTGGAAACGATGTAGATGGTTATCATACGAATGCCTGTTCTCGTCGGGAAACAAACCTGACCCTCGCGGTTGGTCGGTGGTATTAAGCGTGTACCCTTCGGTTCAAAGGGCGCTCAATTGTGTGTATATATTATATTGCAAATATAATAACAATAAGACAAGTAAAAACAGGTAAAACCGCACAATTTGACTGTTTTAAGAATTTGTACGAGGGCCAAACTGAAAGTTTTTAGAACTGGCAACTTAAAAGCATTATATTAAAAAAATAAGTTTAAATTTTGAAAATAGAACTCTTTACCAATAAAATTGAGTATACATTTCATTCATTTATCATTTGTTTTACGATTTGGCGGCAAATTGAAAATTGTCTGAGCACGTCAGAATGAATTTAAGCCGAGAAAATTTTCGTGCAATGATTTTTTATGACTTTCGATGTCATATAAGTCAACAAGAAAGTTATGATAGACTTCGATTGGCTTTTCACGATGAAGCTCCATCTCGTGCCACAGTTTACAACTGGTTTAATGAATTCAAACGTGGTCGAACTAATCTCACCGATGATTACGTGAGGGACGGCCTTCTACAGCGACGACTGAAGACAATATCAGTGTTGTGCGGCGTATAATAGAGACTGACAAAAGAGTGACCTATCAGTAGATTCGGACAAGTCTAGGCATAGGTATGAGTCAAGTGCACAAAATCCTCCATGAACATTTAGCGGTCAGGAAGCTT